>OY787677.1:14133980-14445163 GCA_963678985.1 Spisula subtruncata | reverse complement strand
AAAATCTGAATTTTTTCCCCGGATCACCCATTTTTGGTCTTATTCTACTGGCCTACAATGCTGATTATGATTTAACCGTAACGTTTTGGCATTTTACAATTACTATATATACTTCTTGACACACTACTTTACACAATATAATCGTTTTTATTCAATTTCGTTGTTAGAGTAACAAAATATCGATGTTCATTTTCTGTTCATAAATAAGTTGAACACCTCTCGTAAGATAAAACATTCAGATGGTTGATGGACAACAAGACAGCTTGTAAACAATAAATGCAGGTTTTAACGTCTAAGGGTCAAAATGAGGTTGTATTTTGGTCACCATACAATTTGCTAAATACGATATTTGGTCTACTATTTCGACAGATATAGTTAACATTCTTTCGTCGAGCATAGGCCGTTTGTTTAGAAACAGCTTAATGGTTCCATAATTTATTGTATGCAAAGGATGATCGGAAAAAAGTTGTAGGAGCAATAATGTGACTTTAACTAATGCAAGAACTTAAAGCAATATAGACAAAATGTTAGTAATTTTAAAATATAAATACGTGTAGTTGCGTAATCATTAGATTTGGAAATAAAACGATCTTTATATAAGGAGGCGTTATGCAATTTGGTTATGCATACTTTCAAGAAGCATGTAAATTAATAACAATCATTTTTAGAATGGTGGTAAATTCTTCCAATGTCTAAAAGCCTTGTGTAATGTTTCTGAATTTAAAGTCAAGTCATGTATAAACTTGCGATAATAGTGACCATCATCATAATAATACAAATACACACGTAAGTTTTATCTATGAAATACTTTATTTTTCAAATATCATCAAACGGTTAAATAAAGTTATTCCTAGGCAGCTACATGTACGAACTTCAATGCAAGTAATATTATTATAAGTATAACGCAATTGATAGAATAAAAGTACCAACTAAATATATCTACATTAAGTTTTGATACAAATGCAGTTACCGATCCATTATACAGATCAGAAGAAGAAAACAGGCTGATCAATAGTAATATCAAAATAGTTTGCCTAGAATGAAGGTCATGGGTGGTACTCACAAAGAACCTTGGGTGAAAACTTAGAACTACCTCCAGAAATCTTACAGTTTCCTTTAGTGTATCAGCTAAACAGGAAAATAAAAATAAAATTATTTTTTTTCAAAGTTTTGAAGCGTTATGTAAAGCAGTTCAATAATAAGTTAATAACCAAGAAAATATTAGCAATTTGTAGTTTCTTGCAAAATATGTGCATTTCAATCTTTTAACGTAAGTCAAAATATTTAAGTTTTCACATAAGATGCTACGTGAATACTGACTCAGAACTACTATCAGAAGTAAATCATTATACCGTAACAACCGCAAACAAGATTACAAAAAAGAAAAATGTTACTAAATCTCACCGCACTAGGAATGTACTGATACGTAAATAGATTACTTGAATAGAATCACACATGTACCCGGAAACATTATACAGCCGCCGCACGGAATAATAAATAACGCTGTACGGAAATGAATCAAGTCTGCACATATATTGGCATTCGATTATTTACTTGCAAATTGTTGATGCAAATAATAACCAATTTTCCTCCTCATTTTTATCTATGATATTGATCGATGATTGCTTATTCAGATACTCGGTCATACATTCAAACGATTCTTTCACTGACATTTTTCTGCACGTTTCCCCATCTACTGATAAAAGCTTACACTTAGATAACCACACATCTTTCACTGATGAATTGTTTGCAATACTTTTAACGAAAGAATGTAATAGCTTAAAACTCATAGATATATTATACAAATGTATCTCCACTTGTTTTACACCAATGTGAGGTCGTATTAAGGCATCGTCATGTAAATTCATACACCACAGGTGTAGATACTTGATGCGTGGAAGAGTTTGAATTGTTGACATTAATGTATCGACAGTAATGCTATTTAACATATTATCTCCATAGATATCAAGACTCTCAAGTTGAGAATCCTTAATACCGTTTAATACATTAACGTAACAACTAGTACTCTTCTTAGAGAATGGATTCAAATAGAGAGACTTTAATGAAGAGGTATTCAGTTCATGACATAAAATAGTAACTGACGATAGATATAACGATGTGAGTTTTGTATGATGGGAAAGATTGAGAATGAACGAACAGTCATCATCATAAGGCCAGTGGTTTTCACAATGTATCGTATTCAATTCTATATGTTCAATGCGAATGTTGTTAGACAGAAATTTCACTAGAGTGTGAAGACTGCTATGTTGCATTGAAACTTTAGTTAGAGACAATGCTGTTAAATTCTGGAAAACAGTGTTGCGTCGCCTTCTTATAATACATGGCAAACATGACACCAGACGATGGTTTCTTCCCATTGGTAATTCTGATATCCCGGGTAATTGTGGTATCAAAGGATATTCCGAACCACCTTCAATACAAAAAGTGTTCAATGTTGATTTATTGTCCGTGACTAACTGAGTGAACTGAGCATAATCGGCTGACGCGATGTTACCAACACGTAAACATTGGAGATTTTTAATCCGATTAAATTCAACATAATATTTTCCACTTACTGAATATAACGAGTTGACACATTGGCTATTTGATTTTAACAGTTCTTTCAAAGATTGGGCATGAGAAGGAACCAACACCTTAGACTTATCATCATTGGCAGAACGAGTATCTGAATCAGCCTCATCGTCAACATTATCAAATACAAAATCCTCCAATTTTAACACAATGTTAAAATTACATTTACTAACTTCCTTGTAGCATTTGGTTACAATAGTCTGAAGAGATTCGATTTTCTCTTTGTAAGAAAAATACAGATAATGAAATACAGCTCCATATCGGCATGAAGATAAGTCATCTGCTAAAGTCACGTGAATACTTTCAAACAACAATTTTACCCTCTCATAAGAAAACCCAGCAAGTAAAACATAGAGATTTTCAAATTGTAAAAACTCATTTAAAGACTCCCATTGTTCAGTTATATCAGAAAATAAATTCCCTTCATCAAATGATGTAATAAACAGAGCTGCCAGAAATTCCATGTAGCTTTGATGGATAAAACTGATCTTTAGCTTTTCTTCTGTAAAACAACCCAAAACTTCATTTTGTGAGAGTAAACCGAGTCTACATAGGAAGTCAGATTCTGCTAAGGAAAAATTATATGGTTGGGATTGTAACTGTTGTCTTGTGAACACAAGACTTGATACTGTATCGTCTTGCTTGAACAATGCTCTAAATGAGAGATGACATACATTATACAGCAATCTAACATGTTTGTTTAAATGTTCCATTCCTGAGAGAGAATCTGGAAGTTTCCAGGTCGAAGGGGGAGATGATGGACACGTGATGTTCTTCTTTTCAGCTCTTCTAAACAACATTTCTAAAATGTTCGCATAAATAAGAGCCCTCGACATACCTGTCAGTTTATGTTCAAACCATAACATGACTAGATGCGATATGAATATAGGAATACACAGTTGTTCAGTTAGCCCACATTTCTCTACTTCATCCGTGAAATCGTTAGCACTTCTGGAACTAGAATGTTCATCGTTCATATAACGTATGACATGTTCAATATAAGACTGTGAAGAATTTCCATGCAGGCCGGTTATTTTAATTAGATGATCAACTTCTTTTTTATGTGATAGACGAACCTTTTCTATCCTATACGGCCTACATGTTGTTAGACAGAAACATTGTTCTGAGTATATTCTTTCAGGTACTTTATATGGCTTTCTATCTGTTGTTGCTGGGTCCCACTCATCTAAGGCATCTAGGATGATCAAACACGGTTCATCTCGTAGGATAGATTCTATGACGGATTCATATTTGTCTTTAGAGTTATAAACCAATTGTTCAACGATCATATCAATCACGTGAGTATGGCTGGTGTCTCGCAAATTGATGTAAAACACAAAGTCAAACTTTGCCATGAATTCCAAATCTTCCTGAAGCTCTTTGTCTTCTTTCTCAAATGTATAACCAGACTTTGCCATAGACCACAATAAACACATACGTGTACAAAATGAAGTTTTACCAACACCTGCATCACCAGTAACATATACTTGTTTCATTAACACATCCTCCTTGTAAAATATACTTTTATATCCGCGTATCTGTTTATTCTCCTTAGTGTGTTCTTCCCTATACATTGTAGGGTTTTGATATATTTTCAACAAATGTTCATCTTTATTTTCAAACAGCGGCGAGACTGGAATGGTACGACAGCGTTGCTGGTAGAAATTGATAAGATCTTTTCTAATCGCTGAAACGAGATAAGTAAATCATTTACATATCGCTGGCTTAGAATGAGAAGGTCGTAACAACAAAATCAATATTTTGAAAAACATGAAAAGCTGTCTGATAATAACTTTTCACTTTAAGTAAAACAAACTTTTTCGAAATTAGTTTGGTCAACATGACAGGTTCCGATTTGCATAAATGGAGGCTCATAAGAAGCACCTTGTGATGTAGATTTGAAATATGAATTAGTTTTACAAGGTCGTAGTGGCACTTACGACCTTCTCATTCTAAGCCAGCATTACATAAACATTAAATGACATTTACTAACAGCAATGGTCATTATGAACTGAAAAAGGAAAATCATCATTGTTAACATTAACTTCACTCAAAAGAGAGTATCATTCGATCAGGTGAAAGAACGTACAAATCCTTTGTGTGTATGGTGATATCTCACTGTTCATGATATGTAATAAATTACATATATTGTAATCGAATAAGAACATAATCATCGATACGCTTTGGGCACTTTATGATCGGGACAGGTAAAATGCTCGAGATAAACAAGGTGCTCGAAATATACAAATGACATTTTTTGATGATAAAAATGGATTGTGGCTTAAAACTTCCTCGAGATAGGCCGTGTTTTCGTGATGTCGATGCTCGTCATAACGAATTTTTACTGTATAGTCTTTCCCTAATTTGATAGATGACCCTTGGGGGGACACCGACAAAAAAGGTATGAGAAAATCCGACAGGGAGGGTAGCACTAAACCTAACCAGCCGAGCCCAGAAATCAGAACACCACAACATAACTATCCTGAGCAAAGCCCACACATAAGCCAAAGAAACAATCAAAATCAAAGTCCCCGCCGAAAAAATGCAGGATGACAAAAAATTTAATAGAATAGCGGTTATTGCATGAGACCGAATGAAACGCAGCCAAGACTCAATCAAGTTTCCCAAGGCCCCTCGGCACGGCGACACAACAACACAAACCCATGCCAAAACGAGGCAAGTTATTTACAGTTGTTTGTATATGTATAAATCTTAACTAAATGATATACCGAAATATGTAACAAATACGTAATTCTGTATACGTTCACAATGTAGAAAAATAAAACTTAAATTACTAATAATTAATTATATGAATTAATCTTACCTTCATGACTAACTTGAATGTGTTGCCGTATTGTGTTAATGGCATCATCTTTCTGTTTTATAATCACACTTGTTGCATCAAGTTGAACTTGTTTCATTTCACCGACAGCCATATCTTTATAGTCATCCACTTTTTGCTTAATGTCACTTGTCGCTTCGAGTTGTTTTTGTTTTATTTCGCTTACAGCTGCGTCTTTGCGAACGTCAATTTTATGCACGACGTCACTTGTCGCTTCATTTTGTTTTTGTTTCATTTCGCTTAAAGCTATATTTTTGTGTTTGTCCACTTTCTGCACGACGTCACTTGTCGCTTCATTTTGTTTTTGTTTTATTTCGCTTAAAGCTGCATCTTTGTGTTTGTCCACTTTCTGAACGACGTCACTTGTCGCTTCATTTTGTTTTTGTTTTATTTCGCTTAAAGCTATATCTTTGTGATTGTCCACTTTCTGCACGATGTCACTTATCGCTTCATTTTGTTTTTGTTTTATTTCGCTTAAAGCTGCATCTTTGTGTTTGTCCACTTTCTGCACGACGTCACTTATCGCTTCATTTTGCTTTTGTTTTATTTCGCTTAAAGCTGCATCTTTGTGTTTGTCCACTTCCTGCACGACGTCACTTGTTGCTTCATTTTGTTTTTGTTTTATTTCGCTTAAAGCTGTATCTTTGTGTTTGTCCACTTTCTGCACGACGTCACTTATCGCTTCATTTTGTTTTTGTTTTATTTCATTTAAAGCTGCGTCTTTGTGTTTGTCCACTTTAAGCACGACGTCACTTGTCGCTTCATTTTGTTTTTGTTTTATTTCGCTTAAAGCTGAATCTTTGCGTTCGTCCACTTTCTGCACGACGTCACTTGTCGCTTCATTTTGTTTTTGTTTTATTTCGCTTAAAGCTGCATCTTTGTGTTTGTCCACTTTCTGCACGACGTCACTTGTCGCTTCATTTTGTTTTTGTTTTATTTCGCTTAAAGCTGAATCTTTGCGTTCGTCCAC
Source organism: Spisula subtruncata (assembly GCA_963678985.1). NCBI lineage: Eukaryota > Metazoa > Mollusca > Bivalvia > Venerida > Mactridae > Spisula > Spisula subtruncata. The sequence goes on along the minus strand of OY787677.1, from coordinate 14,438,759 downwards.
TTTCTGCAAAGCATCTGATGTTTGTTTATTTATTTCTGATGTACGTTCGGCGGAAATGGCATTAAATTCATTCAATATTTTCTGTCGTTTCGTTGCTAAGTCTTGTTGCACATCCTCACCCAATTCTCTGATAGCGCTGGTGGCATCTTTCATCATTCCTACGACATCTTCATCAGCTATGTGTATATTGTCAGTCTTCAGCTAAAATGATACAAATAATGTAATGGTGGATGTTGTGATAAATGGTTGGCCTAAATATGGTGTACAGGGTAGTATTCAATATGATCTTACTTCACTTAAGGATAAGGACAACCAATCAGATTACACCATATCACACTCTTGGTCAGTAACAGGCGATATGATTGGCTATCATTATTCTTCAACTAAATCAGATCAATACTGAATTTCATCCCGACCTTTTAGTTCTCTACCTCGATCTAACAATAGTGATAAAACATGAACATGTACAGGGTGTCCCAAGGTGTACCTACCTTACACCCTTATTACTCATTCATATTTTGATGAATTAAGCTGATATTTTGTGACTTCGAAATAAGCTGGGTTCTCGTAATATCGATGCTCGTCTTAACGAAGTTTTATTGCATACATGTATTTACATTTATAAAATTATAAACCTCGAGTTTTAGTACGAATTATAATCTGACACATATTGCCGTTACTTTACTACAATTTATAATTTAATGACATGATATCTCATTTAAATCAGACCTTTATGAGTTCCACTACTTAAAGTGTATATAGCTATATTCTAACAGTCATTCAATGTCAAAATAATTACTTGAATAGTTTTTAGTATGGTACTAGACTACCTTAATTGCAAATTAAAACTTTGGATGGGTTCCGTGTACTTTGATTCAATCGTCGAAAAATAGACAATTCTGATAGTTTCATAGGGTGTTCTAGAACACTTTCGTATTAAAGTGGACTGTTTTTGCATGTCCAATATATCAAAGAGAGAGTTTCTGTTAAAGCTGAAGCGAAAAATGATCTAATGGGTATGAGAGCATAATTAATTGTTTTTCAGTTTTTGAAAATTTAAAAAAATACTCAGATATAGCTCCATACACTTTAACACTGATATAACTAACATCGAAAAGAAATGGAGCAAATTTTAGGATCTGATTTTGATGAGATTGTGATATGCAGCAATATGGTACATTTGCATACCTGCGTGAAGTTACTACTATTTTCGTTGTTAATTACTCGTTTTCGAAGTGCACCTAACTTTTAACAAAGGTGCATTCGAATCTTGTTATGATCTTGTTATAATACCTTACTTTTTATACATATAGATATCTTTTATATCACATTTAGCACAGGTACATGTAGCTGTACCTTTGAAAACGAAAAAAAAAAACGAAAAACAATTTGATTTTGAAAATTTATAAAAAAAATTCAAGGTCCATTTGTACAGAAATTCACGAGCCGGTCCAAGAGGTGTACTTTTTATAATAAAAAACTGCTTTGTGCATACCAATCCATCTATAAAAGGGTTTACACAAACAATGTTATGGAATGAATGAAGGCCTAAAATTAACTTCATATTATAAAATCTATTGCTTAAGCGCTTACTTTAACTGTCGCTGGTGCAGCACGCACCAAGGTAATCGGCTGTGAAACAGTATCTACATTTTATAGTATAACCTTTTAACTACTTATAATAAATCAATTTCGATAAGATCTGACACGTAAGTAGTTCAAGCATTGGTGTATATGAATATAATTAGTTTATGGAGATATTAATATTTTGTTACTAGCTTGGCATAAGTGTTCATTTGTATTTTAAGTCTACTGTATAATTGGGAATTTTTTCAACAACAACACGTATTCTGTAGAATTTTTTTTTTTTTTTTTTTTTTTAAGTTTACTGTATCAAATAAACAAGCAATGTTGACACTTTTGCTCATTACATTTAGAACTGATAATTACCTGTTTGAGTGATATGACAGCATGTTGAGATCTCTGGTCATTTATCAGACATTTTCTATCCTCCAAGACAAGAATCATGTTATCAATGAATCCAGCCAGTTCACTGTCAGTTAGTTTAAAGTTGCCAGAGTGGAATACTGTATTCCGATCCTCTCGACACTAAAATGTATAAAAATTACACTAATTTATAACAGTATTAGAACTACTGGAGCGTTCATACACAGAACTGATATTGACTTCCGACCTCAAAGACAAAAATGCCAAAAATAGCATATTGCAGTCTCTATCTACTTGCCCACGCACGCCCACACGCTTACACGCACACACGCTTACCACGCACTCACGCACAAGTAAGGTTGATTTTTTAAATGCCTACACCTGGCGCAACCGAGCGTTTTGGTAGCGTTTTGCTTCGTCAATGCATCGAAACGCTTCAGGTGATCATTGCTCGTCGATAGCGTATCGTTTCTTAGCACTACGAGCGACCGAGTGCTTTCTATTAAAACAGACCGCCAGTTGCCTACAATTTTTTTCGCTTCGTCAATGTCGTAGATATTTGAATTTAGTAGGTCGTTTCCTAGCATAACGTTGATTCTGTTCGGTAGCACATTGCTTAGGCAACGGGTTCCTTTTTGTCTTTGACAAAAAAAACTATTCGATCGGTACCCAAACACTGCACTCGAAGCTGAAGGTCTACCAATGAGAAACCGATTACTAGAACAATATTTTTTTCGACGTTGCTAATGTAAGAAAGGGCTGTTGCTAATGGAAGAAAAAGCTATCTTACATAGGCACACACGCGACATCGAGCGGGATATTTTAGTTTCGAGATATACGCGTTAATGACGCTTTTTAGCTAACAAATAGGAACACAACTAGGCTTTATAACATTTAAAATGTCTTTTCTGGAGCATTACATAACTGCCTACGCTTTATTTACGTTGTTATTCACGATTATTTTGAACGCCAACGCACGGCAAATGTCACGTTATGATGACGTCACGTTGACGCCACGAACGCTAAATAATGTTGAAAACTCAATTTTTCTCCAATAACGTCGAAGAAAACTTATCCATCATGAGACAGTCTTTGAAGGATAAGGAAATCTTACCCTCGGGTCGGAATTTTAACCAGGGAACTCGGCAAGCCTCTTTCCTGGTTAAAATCCGACCCCTCGGGTGAGATATCCTTATCCTACATAGAAGCGCATGTTGGATCCTTATAATCTCACCTGTTTGAACGTTTCTACATCATCGATTGAGTTGAGAATGTTCTGATTGTTGATCACAAGTGACAGAAATCCCGTGCAATCTACATCCTGTAGAGAGGTTGCCTTGGTAGGCGTGGTCAGGTAACATTTGGCACATTCAAATGCATCGTTGTACCAATTTAACTGAGTACGGCTTTTGCTATTTGGCAAACACGGTGATTTATACGCATGGTCTTCAACTATTATATGATACATATTACTACAAAAGTGGTTGGGACATGGTCGTCTTGTGCTGGGAGATTGTCGACAGAAGCATTCTCGTTTGTTTCTATGGTTGCAACCATGACTACCATGGTCGGGTAGGAGATTGGTTGATGTACATACAGAACATGGCTGTACATTGCTGTTTTGCCGAGTCACCATCTGTATCAAATTATTATGACGTTGATATAGTTCATTTGATACAAAGTCTACAAGTCCAGACTTCAAGTATTTGAAAGCATACGCCGCACGAACCCAGTTTTTGAACAAAGGATCATTCATGTAGTGTGACACTGAAAGAAGAAATTAATACAATGTAAAGGACAGTCTCAACTATGTCATAATCCACATATTGTATCCACTTTATTTAGTGAATTTATACTAACATGTCCAGAAATTACACCTGTTTTGCAAAGCCCCCCCCTTAGTATTGATCATAATTAAGTATCATTCTGATATTTGGATTGCTTATAAGATCCTTTCCTTGATTCCAAGTACTTCAATCGTGTGTATTTAGTTAATAATTAACTGAATATTTAACGGATTAACTTCCACGTTCTTCGCTCGTAGACCGGAAAATAAAAATCTACCCCAATGAAAAGTCGTAGCAAAAAGTATTAAGGTAAGACACACCTAATTCTTGGAATTTTTAGGCACCTAATTCTTGGAATTTTTAGGCACCAAATACTAGGCTGGCTATAGAGAACTCGAACTAAAACATGGTTATGCGGTAGGAATACGCCGCCATGTTTGCTTTTCCATAAATATACCACGTGACATGAAAAGTACTGTCGAAAAAGTACTATCACCCTGCTGACAGTAAAAAATGTTCAATCATGTGGTATATTGATCCGCTTGATCGTAACAGTAAGAATACTACCTGTATGTCTATGGGGAATTTACATTACGAAAAAAGTGAGGGGTAATAATAAAAAATGTTCAATCACGTGGTGTGTTGGTCTTAATAGTAAAAATACTATCAGGTTGTCAATGAGAATTTAACATTACAAAAAAGTGATGGATGTTAATAAGGAATAATGCATTTAACTGATTCAGTGGCAAGCTAGAGCATGTAGTCCATTGGTGTGGATGGAATATTATAAACAGTAACCGCCTGCCAATAGGCAAACGACGAGCACAAAGGCTACTTATATGTGCAAATGGTAAAACAAAATATGTCAATCGTAAGACAATTTATTTTTCTGTGAGGAATCAATATTGAACGACAAAAACATAGATTTTATCATTTTAGTACAATTTTATAGAAATATTGTAATTTATAAATTGTAGATTGATGCAAAATATTTTATATAAGTTTCAGACTTAAGTACAACACAGCCATTTTTACAAGATAATAAATGTTTTGAATGTTTGTAAATCGTTATCTTGAAGATATTTAGGTACTTTGAATCCTGAGGAAATATTAATATCTTAACTTTACAAATACTTTTCAGAAATAGCCAAACAAAGAATTGAAATTTAGTCTGGCCCTGCTAATCGATTTATTCTTCTTGTGAACACATGGCCCGGAAATGCATCGTTACCTGGTGGTCCCGGATTCGGTTCAATTCCTGACATCAACAATAGTGTGTCAATAAACCAAACTGCACCAGTTCCCATCACGTCAAACGCCATAATAGTATCTCGAACAGCGCTCGAGTTAAAGATGGTTGGCAAGCAAGAACGTCTTCCATTAAATGTACCAACTTCACATCTATATGTCTGCAAGTCGACCCCCATCGTGATCCTGAAAATATAGGTTGATACCAGTAAGATGTATTATTTTTAACTGATGTAACGTCGAAACGAAGTTTAAGATTCTAAAATTGCACTGACAGCTATAAAGAAGTGCGTCAAGAGCAGGCATGGCAGAGTGGCAAGGAAGATTTAATGGAAGTTAATGGAAAAGGGTATGAGGGAATCAGACAGGGAATGTAGCAGGATGACCCAATTTCACAAAGAAATTATAGAATAGCGGTTGACCTAGTTTAAAATAATAGGCAAGGTAGGAATGGGGCGGGAAATGATATAACATATTTCTAGCCACTACACGGAGCAATGTCCACACATAAGCCGAAGAAACAATTAAAAATCCAAGTCTCCGCCGAACAATTGCAGGATGACCCAATTTCACAAAGAAATTATTGAATAGCGGTTATTGCATGAGACCGAATGAAACGCAGTAATGTAATCAGAGGAAAAATCGTTTCATGAAGTTCCGTAATAAAAGATTTATTAGTCATCAGCGATCGATTGTAAAATGTACCTTATGCTTTGAATACGTGTTGTGTAATTGGAAAAATATACGATTTACTGTTACAAAAACATGAACTCAGACTGGGAAGGCAGCACTTAACCTAGGGGCTACCTGATGAAAATGTTTGCAAAACACATACTTGAAAAAAAGCTTTTTCATACAGCATATTTAATCTGATCGTATCATATATAACAAAAATCATTTGTGTGGTGTAATATGTGACATATGGTCGCCAAACTCAAATATCAAACACAAAAATAAAGGCGATTTTGTAGGAAAAAATCAACATTTTTTTCAAATTCAAGAAAGTTATTATTATTGCATTTTATAAAACGAGCTCACTGGATATACTTTAAAATCGATCGTCGCAAGGGCAGGCCAGGCTTGAAATTAAGTGTTGGTGTTTCGTTTACGAGAAAAGCAGCTTCATGCCCACTGGTTACTAGTATTTCGACAAGGAGTTCGCCACATTAAATTTCGACCCCACTTACCACCACAGTACACGTACTGATACATGCATTTCAAACAAAGTTATCAACAAAATTGATAACCAAATCAAAAGATGAACTTAATCAGGTTCGGAATGCATCAACTTTACAAACGATCTTACGATAGTAATATAGTTTACAAACTTTGGAGCAGGGACGATAAGGGGGTTCCTGATCCAAAATATTTTGGAAAAATTCAAACCTATGTTATGAAAGTTTTCTTTACAGAAAACGATAACCTAACAGCTTAACTGTCTGTATATCATGTTTACACAAATTTATATCAGCTGGATGACGTTATAAGGGGTCTCATTTGACCCATAAAATGACCAAAATGTGCATTTTTTTGTCAAAAAATGACAAATTGCAATATGAGCGCAGGCGTGTTCCAAGACAACATTTTGTACAATTGTTGAAAATCATATTATTTATGAATACACAAAAAAGTTGGTACTCGCCTGCGCTGATGCCTAATCTTTAAAATAAGTAAAAATAAGAAAATACTAAATGAGAGTGTGAATTTTTGGAAATGGTATAATACAATGTCATTATGAGTTATTTGAAAATAAATTACTACGGTAGATGCAAAGAAACGTCTTATTAAATGTATTACAGCATTGTGTACGAGGCTTTAGCAAAGGAAACTCTATTTTGGGATAAACGTGACAAAATATGAAATAAAATGCGAATTTTTGGAATCGGTTCACTGCAATGTCATGAATCCCTTTATTTAAAATAATTGCTGTGGTTGACGCATAGTAACCCGAAGTCTATACAAATTCCATATTCAAATCGTTCTGCAAAAACAGTATATAGTCCAGTCATTTTAACTTTTAACCTCAAACTACAAGTGCAAAACAAACAGTTATGTGTTTATATGGTGCGTAAAGCTATCCTTAGCAATGTACAAAATGTCCTAATTGAATATTCGTGGGACTTTTTGAGATATTCACAAATATAATTGAGCCGTTCTCCAGGAAAACCGGGCTTATTGACATAACAATAGTAATTATTTAATAATGTTTAGAAATAGGTCTAAGATGAGAAAAAAGTCATATTCACCGATTTAATCGTAAGTAGTTGGATATCATAGTACTATCTTAAAGATTGAAATTTTCTGGTAAATTATGACAAAATTACTTCCGTCGTTGCTATGGTAACCAATTTCCAAAAACTACCCGAATTGAAAAAAACAAGGGGTTAGTGGTTAAAAATAGCAGCTACTTTTCCCTTTAAGCAAACACTCACAATTTTGTCGTGTTTTATTAAAATCAGAATATTATTCTAAAATGTGACAAAAAATTGAAAGGTTCACGTCAATAATTCACCAAATACTTGGTTTATCAATGATGGTTAACGTTACGTCAAATAACGGTCTAATGACGTTTTCGACTTCACTCAAAAACTTGGCGGGAGTGGTTAGTTTCAAATGTCTATAACTTCGTTAATTGATGTAATAATTCGTTCAAATTTTCAGAAAGTGTTCATAAGACTCGTCTTTCTAACGATTCATTATCATGATTTTCGTAATTTTGTCAATAAGCCCGGTTTTCCTGGAGAAATTTAGTCACAATGACCACCTTACAAAAATCAAGGTCATGTGTGAAATTGGATTAACCTGAGTTAAAAACTAGGTCACTAGGCCAAATAATAGAACAAATCTTTAGAAGGCGCCCTTTTTACCTAATCTTTATGAAACCATGTCACATGGATCATGAAGACAACATGTAGGTCATATTCAATATATACTTATCATCAGTTAAAACTAGGTCACTAGGTCAAATAATAGACTAACCTTCTTGAGCCAAAAAGTCGCATCAATTATTTTTTACCTATTGACCTAATTTTGACCCAAATAACTCAATAACGCACTTGTCTTAGATGTTTTGAGATGAGCATTGTGACCAAGTTGCATAAATATTAGACCGAAATTGTGTTTTTTGTACCTACACAACGTTTTCCTTTAATTTGAACTAGCGATCTACTTTTTGACACAGAATAACCCAAATTATAAATTTGACCTAGATTTTGTTGATATTATTATTGTGACCAAGTTTCATAAATATTAGGTCAACATTATGATCTCTAGCGACTACACAAGGTTTTGCTACAGTGTGACCTAGTGACCTAGTTGTTACCTTGATCATCCATTTCTTACCTTGGCCTAAATTTTGTTCAGATGATCAGTCTGACCAAGTTTCATAATTATAAAGTCAAAATTGTGGATACAAACGCAATTGTGGACGAACAGACAAAAGGAACAATCACTATTACTCGCGAATCGATAGATTCATGTATATTATCATTATTGTATACTGTCCAAACACAAAAATCCTTTTTCCATTAGACACACATGTATACAACACATGATATGTGTAAATTTTAAACAAATTGGATTAATATTAAAGAAATGAATAAAAAAATCCCCTTCCAAGTGCTATTTTGAGTCATTTTGTCGACATTTGAATAATGGGTAGTATACCAACACGTAGACTGGCATATATATGAAAAGTAAATTGTCTAATGATAAAATCATTATTTGTATTCGATAGAAGAAGGTTGTTTCTTTCAGAAAATATAAGCTTTAATGTGCAATTAGTAAATATTTAACGACTTACACAGGAATTATTAGAACTTAAAATTCCCCATGTAGTAAAATGCTGAAATTGCTACCAAAAGAGACCTTAAACATGTCGAATTTTTTTGTATTTTCCCCACTGAACTCGCATATTTGACGTTTTGTCTGTAGTTGATAATAGTCTGTAGATGATGAAAATACAAAGAAACTCTGTTTTGCAATTTGTTTGAGGTTGACCATATTTTTTAGCTTCAATGACTGGACTAATATTATATAATAAAAGTGTGAATTTTCGGAATCGGTACACTACAATGTCATAAATAATTATTTTTGAAAATTAATTGCTGTGCTGGGTGCACAGTAACCCAAAGCCTAAGTTTTACAAATTTTAGTGTCAGATTTGCATCCAAGTGAGTTTTATTTAGGGGTAAAAAAACACATAATAAGAAATAAAAGTGTGATTTTTGGAATCGGTACACTGCACTGTCATTCGACATTTATGTGAAAATGAATACCCGTTGTGGGTGCATATTAACCCAAAGTCTAAGTTAGATAATTCCAGATTCAGATCTTTCTTCAAACTAGATGTATTTTACGGTAAAAATAACAAAATATTAAATAAAAGTGTCAGTTTTTGGAATCGACACACCGTAATGTTTATAATAATGTTATTTGATGATTTATCAATGAGAAAGATGCATGGTAACTAACATTTTTATAGAAGCCAAACTCAAATCTTACACTATACATTAAAGTGGACTATTTTCGGGATTAAATACCAAAATATGAAATAAAAACGAATGAATAAGAAATGAAAATTTAATGAAAATCGAATATTTTTGCATATTTACTTATTTATTTGAGTAAATGGTTATTATGACAACAGAAGCACGGAAAATGGTAATAACAGTACAAATGTATCACTCACAAATGGTATATGTCATATATTAAGAAATATTTCAGAAAAAAATGGATGGAAACACAGATAATTGCATATTTAGAAAAAGTGAAAATGGTTGCCATGGAAACAAGAACTAACTTTTTTTAAAATAAAATGAAGAAATCGTATTATTTAACGGTAAGGATTTTTATTTTAATTAATATAACCCATCGTGATGAACGACGCGTTATGAACACTGTTTCATTACTGTTACGTCGATAAACTATCGCGCTATTTTACCCCCCCCCCCCTTGGCGTATGAATAACTATTTGCTACACAGCGCGAAATTTGTAAATCAACTAAATGACAGCTCCAGTATATACTCGGGTTTCGTTATTACTATGTGGGGAGCGGTGGCCTAGAGGTAGGGCGCGCGCTTCGGGATCGAGAGGTCCCGGGTTCGATCCCCCTCTGGACCACTGGTTAATTTCTCTGAGCACAGCTCCACTCCACCATGGTGTAAAATGGTACCTGTGAGGGCAGTGTCTATTCCTGGGCGCCGCAGATCGATGTTGGCTGCCACACCACAGGAGAGAAATAGTCTCCCCAGGGAGACACGAGTGTAGGTTTCCATATGTAGCCCAATGACCAGGGAAAGTTGAAATGTCAAAGGGTGCTTGAGCGGCCTAAACAGCTGAAAAGAGCCCTAGAAAATTGGTAAGTTTTTTTTAAACTTTCTATCGTAAGATCGTTTATAAAGTTGATATATAACGAACATAATAAAGTTCATAATTTGAATTGGTTATCGATTTAGTTGATTACTATGTTTGAAATACATGTATCAGTATGTTTACTCCGGTGACAAGATGAATCAAATATGGAGACCTCATTGTGGAAATAACCTAGTGGACATGTACGTGCCTTTTTTTCGTAAACGAAAATCAATACTTAATTTCAAGCCTGGCATGCCCTTGCGTCGATCGATTAGTATAGGTTATAGATCATATATTAGATTTATAAACAAATTAGAGCAAGGAAGTGCTAGCGACCGCAGCTATAACGTTTGGTGACCCTTCGTATGCAAACAATAGCATGCCCATTTATGGGATAATTTGAGTGAAATTGCACAAAATTGCTTTTATGATTGCTGATAGAATACCGGTGAACTTATGGGGGTAGGCGGGTCAAGTTTTCCATATGTGGAAACAGCCAAATTGTCCTAATAAACAGATTTACTAAATAGTTAATATGCTCATTGCAAAAATAAATGAATAAGTGGACCAAACATTTTAAAATCACTGGCTTTTGATTGGACAAAGAAGTAGAGTAAACTATAATAAACCATATCCAGGGAGCTCGTTTTATAAAATGCAATAATAATAACGTTCTTCATTTTGAAAATGTTTTTTTTTTTCATCTAAAAATCGCCTTTATTTTTGTGTTAGCATTTGTTTATTTTTGTGTTAGCATTTGTTTATTTTTGTGTTAGCATTTGTTTATTTTTGTGTTAGCATTTGTTTATTTTTGTGTTAGCATTTGTTTATTTTTGTGTTAGCATTTGTTTATTTTTGTGTTAGCATTTGTTTATTTTTGTGTTAGCATTTGAATTCGGCAACCATGTGACATACATTACATCAAACGCAAATGCTACAATGGTTTATCTTTTATATATGATAGGATCGGATGGCATATTCTGTTTGAAAAAGTGTATTTCAAGTGTGTGTTTTTAAACATTCTCATCAGGTAGACTAACTATACCTTGAACTATTTCAAATTGTTTTAAAAGGGCTGGCATGGCCTTGATCAAACCTCTGACAACTGATTTGTCTATTTGTTCTAATATTTCTTCAACTATTAATAGAGACTGACATTTTGAAAAGTGTATATCAAGTAAATAATGGTCTTTTTAAAATATATTTTGACAACAAAGACGTACAGCAAAAATACTATAATAGGAATAGACAGTTTGAACTATGACATATAATTATGGAGTATGATACGTTTGTGTTATTCTGCAAAAAAAAAGGTACATGTATTTACTTCACTAAAGAAAATACACATTTTCATCTCTTCTAATGAACCTTAACTTAACCAGTCGAGCTCAGAAAACGACACCAAAACATATTACACCGACAGCTAGTAATTGGTATGTAACAACCCCCCCCCCCCCCGGTAACTCTTGTAGCTTGGTCAGTTTACAGGGGGGGGGTGACTTTGTTGGCATTATTTATGTTTTTCAGACCCGAAATAGATTATAGCATTCACAGGACAGTTGGCGCATACTAGTAACTATTTATGTTAATCATATTTCTTTACACGATTATGAATGTAAAATACAGCGAAGACAAATTAAGGGTGATGTAATGTCAATGGGGGTAACGTATTGAGACGGAAGTGGATACACCGACTATTTTAATGGCCGTTTTACGTCGATTCGGTAAGTAAATCTTGACTTTTCATTGCTTAGTAAGGCGTTTGAAATAAAAACAAGCTGACCAAAGTACCCGGCCAGGTTCTTAGTTTGCGACCCATGGTTGTTTTCCCTACAAGCACCTATAATTAAGCAGAACACTCGCGCAAAGTGCGGTTTTGGTTACAGATACCTTGATTATTGAATATTTTTATCTGAAATATTTCCTATTTCTCCCGATTTTCATGGTTAAAGGATTTTTTGACATCTTTGAATCGACAATACTTTCTATGATGAGCCGCTCCGGGTCGGCAGCCATTGTCACTCGTTGTTTTGAATTCTCATTGCTATCAATATTTGCTAAAAACCACAATCTACTGCGATATATTTCGGATTTGCTATAATATAACCCTTATAGCCGTTTTATTTTGGATTTAGTGCGGACTATCTGTGAATGGTACAGGCTATTGCCTATCGCGTATAGTTCGGTTTGACAAACCCGAAACATTGCAAACCTGTCAAATATATACTAATTGGGGAGGTAAAAATTGTACTTTGTGATATAATTTCTTAGGTCTATGATGAAAGGTACAAGACATATAGAAAAAGACCGATGGCTAATTTTGTTCAGCTATTCCATAGACTGCAAAATTGTGTATGATCAGTCATCTGAATTATACTAAACCGAGGACTCGGTGCAAACTATGGTTACTACATGTACATCAATTTATAGAGGCATGTATCGCAGTTTTGCCATGAAAAGCATTTTATTCCTTTTGAAATCAGTGTTAAGTTACATCTAGTTATGTCATCTTCAACACGATCGTCTAAAGCAATGTGGTATTCAAAGAGTGGTGAATATTCATGCCATTCATGCCATTCTGATTACCTCGGCTTTTTTGCGATGCAAAATGGTATATTTACCGGAGACAAGCGGAAATGGCCGAGCTTTCGCGATTTTATCTACGCATGTATAGATCTTTGCTTACGCATATTCATTTCCACAATTTGAACATTTCGAAACATGCGTTATCTTTTCAAGCCTCGTTCACAATCGTGAAAGTTCGGTCATTTCCGTGTGTCTCCGTATTTGGCAATGTATAAATACCGTTATCAATGTAGTGATGTCAGCAATACATTGATAACAATTGCAATCATGGTTTAATATGTATGACATACTTTTATTTACATGTACACCATCAAGTGTTTGCATTTGATAGATAAAGGTTTTGTGGGGACATTTTGTATTCTGCTTACCTGACTCACAGGTGGCAGTATCAGTGTTTGGAAAATATTTTTTTTTTTTAATATCCGTCAATGAGCTAATACACTATCAAGGTATAAAGCGTAGTATATGTCTATGTCCAAAGATTGTGGAACATCGCATCAAAAAATACCATTGGTTCCTAACAATAATTACCATACTGTGCGTGGAGCGGGTATCCAGTGCGTAAATAAAATGGCCTTGAGCGAAGTTAAGTAACGAAAGTAACACATTTTGCCGTTTCGCAATTATAAGATACAATTGAACGAGATTTTCGGTAAGAATAAATATCTTATAGTTTTTATGAATGACTTGTGTAGCGATTCTCCTTCAGCGTCCGTATTTTATGCTGAAACAACGAGATGCAATGTTCCACAATCTTTGGCATATAGACGTATAGTACGCTTTATACCTTGATAGTATATAAGCTCAGTGACGGATTTATATATATATATAATTTTAATCGTTTGCAGACCAAACACTGAAACTGCCACCTGTGACCTGACTCGTATCCTGGTTTAACTGAGGCGGCATTTTTCTCCATTATATGGATATTGGAATGAAATGACATGAAAATGATAATAACCAAATTCTATATCAAATATGGTTATTTTCTACCCCTAGAAAGAAACTAAGTACATGTGCGCAGGAGAGCTCAATCTTCTTTAAAGTTTGGGACACTTATTCAAAGGTAATTCGTGGTTGCGGATACCAATAAGAATAGGGTTGCGGGTAAAAGGGACACTACACTTACGCACACTCCTAACGCAACACCTATATTTTTCAAAATTGCTCAGTTGTTTATGAAAGGATTTGATTCAAATTTGGCATTATATCTTATTGATGTTACAGTGATTTTGTATTAAAATCAAACTATGACAAGTTAACAAGAACTTCCAACAATCAACATCACTGTAAAGTGAAAAGTCACAGACATGAAAAATGTTGAAAAACTGAGTGAATCACAGTAAAAATTATCGAATAATGATAGAACAGTTAATGTTTCTTAGTATCGTGAATGTCTATCCATGTCGTTTGTGATGTATTTATACAACTGCAACATCGATAAATCATATTTCCTGATCAATATTTGGGTTGCGTTCTGTTTTTGCAGGTTTTGCATGGTTGGTTGTCGTCTCATTGGTAGCATACACATCTTATTTCAACAAATTAAAAATAATATTGAAATTCGAAGACTTTGGTGATAGTGGCATCTTTTGTATGTTGTTATTCTGCAGTATTGTTTGTGTACATTTTTGTTACTTTTCATTTTACAGTGATGCTCATTATATTTCGTTTAATTTTTAACTTTCAATGAGCTTATTAACTCAACAATTCAGGAAGACTTTCAACAAGTATAAGTTTATTCTCAGCCAAATTTTGAACCAGATACTTTTAACAATAGTCGAGAAATCATGAAAAATATAGGTGTTGCGTTGGGAATGTGCGTAAGTGTATATAGGTCATGATATAATTTAATTTAGCTGAGATTGCGATACGTGTATACATAGACCAAAAATGAACAAGTTCAAATTACCATCGACACTTCTCATATGTATACATGTAGAATCTATGTACAATCTTTAAATTTTGTATATTAAAATATATAATGTACACCATAGATACTTCAACGTCACATAGAAACAGTGCCATCGCCTAGCCAAACAATCAAGAGTCATATAGTAACGGTGACATCGCCTAGCCAAACAAGCAAGAGTCACATAGAGACAGTGCCATCGCCTAGACAAACAATCAAGAGTCACACAGAAACGGAGCCATCGCCTAGCCAAACAAGCAAGAGTCACAAAGAGACAGTGCCATCGCCTAGCTAAACAAGCAAAAGTCACATAGAGACAGTGACATCGCCTAGACAAACAATCAAGAGTCACATAGAGACAGTGCCATCGCCTAGACAAACAATCAAGAGTCACATAGAGACAGTGCCATCGCCTAACCAAACAAGCAAATTGTCACATAGAGACAGTGCCATCGCCTAGCCAAACAAGCAAATAGTCACATAGAGACAGTGTCATCGCCTAGCCAAACAAGCAAATAGTCACATAGAGACAGTGCCATCGCCTAGCCAAACAATCAAGAGTCACATAGAAACGGTGCCATCGCCTAGCCAAACAATCAAGAGTCACATAGAAACGGTGCCATCGCCTAGACAAACAATCAAAAGTCACATAGAAACAGTGCAATCGCCTAGCCAAACAATCAAGAGTCACATAGAAACGGTGCCATCGCCTAGACAAACAATCAAAGTCATATAGAAACAGTGCAATCGCCTAGCCAAACAATCAAGAGTCACATAGAGACAGTGCCATCGCCTAGCCAAACAATCAAGAGTCATATAAAAACGGTATCAACGCATAGCCAAACAAGCATAAGTCACACAAAATGCAAACCGTCCATAGCCCACACCGAATTGAAATTCTCAAGCAAGCATGTATACTCACAGCGCAATAAAAGCCACATTTCATGTACATTTATGTATAATAATAACCTAGAGTGTGGGACCCGGTCTCGTTACCAGGGCCTTATTCACCAACGTTGTAAGTCTAAAATTCAGTCTTAGACTTTGTATTGCCAAATGTTCTAAGGAGCCAGACCACAGATTCCATGCCTCATATTCGAATTGGCCATGTAGAAAAATAATAATAGAGAACATTTTGGCTAAATATTGGGCTGTTGCATATTTATAGAATATTTCACTGCTGGTTTTGGGTTTTCATCCCTGGCAGTGACCATAATATTACTTAATGGTGCATGCGAATTGGATGTGTTTACATTTTTGATCTCCTAGAAGCTTGGATCTTGAAACCAAGCGTCTACTGACTGACAGAACTGCTTTTTGAGCGAAATTGAATGGTACATTTTCAAAGCTATTTTGTGAAAAAACGGCAGGGATGGCAAGGGTTTTTGGTGCCATTCTTGAAGATTTCTAGTCTTGATCTGTTAGACTTCCTGACCGTTAGCGCATAAATTGGGGTCGAACATGGCTTGTTTTGCCTCGGCCGGGCAGTAAAATTTATGGTTTAGCTGATTGTTGTGAACAAAAAAGAGTGAATTACAGTAGGCTGTATATAAAATGATGCTGCATATTGTAATCTGGACTTGTTATCTATGTAACCATGACATGTTTTCTTTTCAGGTTTGTTGTTAAAACCGATTTGTGGGTATTTGAAGCATTGTGATCAGTTTCAGGACTTGGATTTTGTTGAAAACTGTGGCGGCAGCCTAATTGCTTTCATATTGTTGTACATGTACCAAGTTTGATATAAATTGGTATTTATGTTCAGTAGGTAACAACAAATAATCAGATAAAATTTCACATGGTCAAATCGAATTGCAAAGAAATGGCAGTGATTATAGATATTGTTAATTTTTAGTCTACGTCTAATTTTCAGCCTTACAATGTTGGTGAATATAGGGACCCAGATCACGTTCCACAAAAAAGACGAAATTAAAGTGGTATCAAGGTTCCGTTTACAACATAATAGGAAAGTTAATTTTGTAAACTTAAATAAAATAATACGTTAACTTACCGACAAATGGGGATCGTCTTTCCACTTAAAAAAGTCTACATCATATGACATCAGATAGTGTAATCATATTCGGATGAATCATCATTCTGCTCACTTCGGATTTTATCCATTGTAATATTTATATTGACCGGAGATAAACGGAAATGTCTGAGCTTTCATGATTGGTGAATCACCATTCTGATCACCTCTGATTTTATGCATTATAATATTTATATTGACCGGAGATAAACGGAAATGTCCGAGCTTTCACAATCGGTGAATCATCGGACTTAGGTACTTGTATGAATAGATTAGACTGATAACCGTGTGAATATAAACATAATTATAGTGAAAATCTTACCAAGGTACCAGTCAAGGTATCACATCACATAATCTACTAGAAGTGATTTCCCTTTGACAAATGCATACATTAAAAAGATGTGAGGAAATCTGACTGGGAAGGCAGCACTCACATTAACCAACCGAGCACATGAAACATTGACAACATAACACAATTACACGGAGCAATGAATATATATCACACGACGCTCTTTGTATCCGGGTTAGTACACAGCTAACTGAATCGTTGAAAACGAAAAAAAATTGTAGATAATTTAGACTACTGGAATAAAGCAGTTGTTTTATTAAAAACAAAGTGCACCTCTTGAACCGGCTCGTGGATTTCTGTACAAATGGACATTGAAAGAAAAATATAAACCAAAGGCTGTGTGTTTACACAAGCAATGTTATGGGATGAATGTTGGCCTAACATTAAGTTCATAGTATAAAATCCATTGATTAAACGTTTACTTTAACTGTCGCTGGTGTAACACATTGTGAGGGACGGCCATATAGACTTATGTCGATTGCACCACATGATTCGGTTGTGAAACAGTATTTACATTTTTTAGTATAACTTTTTAACTATTGAATCAATTTAGATAAGATCTGGCATGTAAGTACTTTAAGCATTGCTGTATATGAATATAATTAGTTTATGGAGATATTGATAGTCAATGTTTATTGGTTGAAATTCTGGTTCATTTAGAACAAATAGAAAAATATTTTTCTGTGTTTTTTTTTTTTTTCAACGATACAGT
Organism: Spisula subtruncata; assembly: GCA_963678985.1. Lineage (NCBI taxonomy): Eukaryota > Metazoa > Mollusca > Bivalvia > Venerida > Mactridae > Spisula > Spisula subtruncata. Next base: position 14,420,833 of record OY787677.1, on the reverse strand, counting down.
TACCTTTGGGTTAGTATAGCGAGCATTTATATTTTATACTACACGTGTGACGTATGACGTTATACTCCATGGGTTTGTTTTTCAATATAACGCTGTGCATCTTGCGACCCATGTCTCGTGTGATATAAAGAATCTATGTGATGTTAGTATACGTTCTATGCATACAGGAGAATAACGATATTACAACATGCACTAGACAGGGCATTTGAACGTAACCTCTTACAGAATGTTGTCAGATCTATAACAGCGTAAAGGAATGGAGCAAATGTTAGGATAAGATTTAAACGGGATTGCCAGACATCTTAACGATTTCTCTTTATTTCTGCATCTCTTCATTTTGTCTCTAGATCTTTTCTCTCTCTCTCTGTTGGTTGAAACTTACCATATTTAAACTGATTGGGATAGAGGTGAGTACGGCTGTTAAAAGCGCGAATTGTACGAAAAGTGTGAATTGTATGAAAAGCGTGAATTGTACGAAAAGCGCGAATTGTACAAAAAGCGCGAATTGTACGAAAAGCGCGGATTGTACGAAAAGCGCGAATTGTACGAAAATCGCGAATTGTACAAAAAGCGTGAATTGTACGAAAAGCGCGAATTGTACGAAAATCGCGAATTGTACAAAAAGCGCGAATTGTACGAAAAGCACGAATTGTACGAAGAGTACGAATTACAGTAAGCTCCTTCTTGGATTGGGGTCACAATTTGTAGAAGTTGTATACATGTACTCTGGGTTAGAAAATAGTTTTAGTTACAAACAGTAAAATAATACATACAGTGCAAAGTTAAAAGCACTATATGGTTAATGAGAAGACGGTATGAAATGGTCAGCCGCTCAGCAAATATATTTATACTTCCGAGGGCGGGACTGTATACAGTAAGGGAGGCCATTCCAGAGTCGGGTGGTATGTTGGAAGAAGGAATTCATGCAGGATTTGTGTCCGGACTGTTTCTGATATTAGTTGATGTCTTACCCAGATGTAGGACTACATGTACTTCACTGTGAGTTTGACACACAACCATGCTTCTATCATATCGATGGCTTAGAATGAGAAGGTCGAAAGTGCCACTTAAGACCTATTTTTTATAAGTCTAATGCATATTTTAAAACTACATCATAAGGCGCTTCTACTGAGCCTAGTTTCATGAGAATCAGAAATTGTAATGGTGACCAAAATTAAGTTTGAAAAAATAGTTTTACCATAAGTAAAGAGTAAATATCAGACAGTTTTTCTTGTTTTCTCAAAATATTAATTTTGTAGTTACGACCTATCATTCTAAGCCAGCGATATGTAGGCTTTATACTATATATATTCCACTTCCTTTCATGTACATATATCAGGTTAAATTACGGTACTGTGCAAGTACGAAAAAGTACGAAAAACACACTGGCAAATATGTTCCAGGGTTATTTGAGCTTTGTGGGGCATCTGCATCCTAAAAAACATGCTTATTTTGTAAGTTACAAAGGCTTGCTTAATAAAAATTTCCGAAACTCGTTCAATATAGGTTTATATCAATTGACAACTCGTGATAGGTCCTCTATGTCCAGAACCAACGTAGCAAAGAAGAAGGTTCTAAATACTATCCTCATAAATAAGGGGTTAGTCAAGCTCCCACATAATGTTTCGGACGAAAGAATACGCTGTTTGAACGAGAATGCGAAATTCAGGCCTAAGAATTATCATTGGGGTCATGGACACCATTTCAATAAAGGAAATATAAAAGAGAACAATTTTAGACGTGATGGGTAAATACAACTTGCACACACTTAAGTGACATTACGCCAGAGCAGAGATAGCTCCGCCTGATTGTTTGTCGAAGGCTGCTTGGCGAAGGTTTTCAAGTTAATCCATTGGACCATCTGATTATAATTTACAGTGAATATTGATTTAAAGGGTATAGATTGACAACTGGCGTAATGTCAATTAACAAGCACAATCAATCTGGAGTCTGTGGTTTTGTGAAACATATGAAAAGAATGGGTCTTGTTGCGAAAGTTGAATGACAGTTCGGGACATATCGAGTAGCAGACACCATTCGAGGAACTGCAAATCTGTCCAAATCTGAAAGAAACACCCCTGTGACAAAACATTTGTCCTTCGATACCAAGATGTGGGAGAGAAGTCCAAAACCTACACACTTTACACTCACATTATTTTTTATTGCTCTCACAGCTTTTTTCCGATCATTAATAATACACTTAAAAGCTTTAAAAACGCAATAGTGGGTTTTTGAAACACCTTTGTCAGTTAGGGTGCTTCAATTTTATTGAAATATGGCACCATATGAATCCAACACATGAGGTATCGTATGTTCAAATTTTTATTGTAATCAAGGTTTGAGAAGTCACTGAACCGAACCGCGAAATACAGTGACCGAAAAAGTAAAAGTCACAAATTGTTAATTTATTGGTAAGTTGCAATCTGCTGTTATGTCGAATGTTATTACACACATTTACAAGGAAAATACATAACTCCCTAAACGCTCTGAAGCTTCTGGTTGATGATGCCCTTCTTGGCGGCCATCGCAGTCTGTCTTCAAATTTAGCTTCATCAGTAAAATGCAGTGATCTTCACAGTCGTAACATGGGCTGTCAACAAGATTTGGCATATCTTACATATGCTGCATTGTGTCCGATTGTTTGATTAAACCTTTCCTATGTATATGGCATCTTAAATCCATAACCGGAAGTCGATAAAGAAATGTGTCAGGGTACATAAGAAAACAGAAACAATGAAGATATTTTCAAAATGAACCACAATAAACTTTAATTAAAATGTTACGGAATGTATATTTTAGCAAATTTTCTAAATCGTACGCATTGACTTCAAGGTATACGTATTAACGAACATTTTGATGACCGGAAGTGGTGTCTTCAAATTAACATGGGTGTGGTGCCACCATGTTTACGTGCCTTTATCGTCAGTTTATCTCACACAGACAATTCGTAGGTGTAAACTGCTTCTTAATGATTAACGTTAATTAAACTACTTTGCCACAAACAAACGTCACATATTAGTTTAAAGTACGTCAATAGCATAATGCTGTTCTGTATCCTAAAAGAGTGGCAACGTATGCAACAAACTTCAGGCCTTATTTGATTGCATTTCGGTCGGGGTATCATTTGCCGTCAAATTGTCGGTCGAAACGTCATACCCAGTGGATCCGTTCTGGCGTCTCATGAAAAAATGACGTCAATATGGAGTAATGGGTTAAATTGAAATAAATTTTCGAGAAAAATCATACCAGGCAGTAGACCATCGTTCCATTTATTGATTTATCATCCAACAAAATAAAAATGAATAATCTATCCAAGAAATTACAACCCTCAAAAACGTTGCGTTTCTAAAGCGATTATGTGTACATACAATGAATTATGGAACCATCAGGCTGATTCTTAACAAATGACCAATAATTGACGATAGAATGCTGACTATATCTGTCGAAATAGTAGACCCAATATCGTATTTCGCCAATTGTATGGTGAACAAAATACTCATTATGCAAGAGTTGCTCCCCTTAGACTTTAAAATCATGCATTTAGTGTTTACAAAATGTCATTTTGCCAACAAACAATCTAAATGTTTTATTATATTTTCTTCCATATATGTATTTTCCACATTTGGGAATCAATTAATGTGCTCAAGTTGGATAATTCTGCAGGGACGTTACCAAGTTATGCCTTATTAAAATAGCAGTATTATTTAATACTTAAATAGGATAGCAATCATATGCGCATGTATGGAACGCATGTTCTTGTTTAGGCATACAGGCCGTGTTTTGCATCGGATCGTCATAAAAATTGATCAACATGATTGTTGAGAAAAAAACCAAATCATATGTTTTAAAAATTTAAAATATGGTATAGAATCAGAGTTTATCATGCCATATATTACGCTCTAATTCTGCTCATAATACTATGATCTGAAACTACTCCAGAATTTCCCTTGAATTCAGGGAAAGGACCTCTGCTTGACTTATTTTAAGTATAGAAGAGTTACTTCCCTTGAAATTGAGGGAGGGAACTCTGTTTGACTAATTTTAAGTCTGGAAGTGTTACTTCCCGTGAAATTCAGGTGAAGGAACTTTGTTTGACTTAATTTAAGACGGTACCAGTTACTTCCCTATAAATCCATGGGAGGGAACTCTGTTTGACTAATTTTAAGTCTGTACGAGTTACTTCCCTTGAAATTCAGGGGAAGGAACTTTGTTTGACTTAATCTTAGATGGTACGAGTTATTTCCCTTCAAATCCAAAATCAAAATAAAAAATGTTTGACTTAATTTTAGAACGGTACGAGTTACTAGGGAAGGAACTGTGTTTGACTTATTTTAAGTCGGTACGATTTGCTTCCCTTGAAATGCAGGGAAGGAACTCTGTTTGACTTATTTTAAGTCGGTACAAGTTACTTCCCTTAGTATTCAGGGGAGGGAACTTTTCTTTTATTATTTTAGTATAGAAGAGTTCCTTCCCTTGAAAGTCAGGGGAGGAACTCTGTTTGACTAAATTTAAGACGATACGAGTTACTTCCCTTGAAATTCAAGGGAAGTAACTCTGGTTGACTTAATTTAAGACGGTATGAGTTACTACCCTTGAAATTCAGGGGGAGGAACTCTGTTTGACTAATTTTAAGTCGGTACGAGTTACTTCCCTTGAATTCTGGGGAAGTAACTCTGTTTGACTTAATTTAACAAGGTACGAGTTACTTCCCTTGAAATCAAAGGGAGGGAACTCTGTTTGACTAATTTTAAGTCGGTCCAAGGTACTTCCATTGATATTCAGGGGAGGGAACTTTCTTTTACTTATTTTAGTATAGAAGAGTTCCTTCCCTTGAAAGTCAGGGGAAGGAACTCTGTTTGACTTAATTTAAGACGATACGAGTTACTTCCCTTAAAATTCAAGGGAAGTAACTCTGGTTGACTTAATTTAAGACGATACGAGTTACTACCCTTGAAATTCAGGAGGAGGAACTCTGTTTAACTAATTTTAAGTCGGTACGAGTTACTTCCCTTGAATTCTGGGGAAGTAACTCTGTTTCACTTAATTTAAGACGGTACGAGTTACTTTCCTTGAAATCCAAGGGAGGGAACTCTGTTTGACTTAATTTAAGACGGTACGAGTTACTACCCTTGAATTTTGGGGAAGTAACTCTGTTTCACTTAATTTAAGACGGTACAAGTTACTTCCCTTGAAATTCAGGGGAAGGAACTCTGTTTGACTTATTTTAAGTCGGTACGAGTTAAATCCCTTGAATTTTAGGAAAGTAACTCTGTTTGACTTAATTTAAGACGGTACGAGTTATTTCCCTTGAAATTTAGGGGAATGAACTCTGTTTGACTTAATTTAAGACGGTATGAGTTACTTCCCTTGAAATCCAGGGAGGGAACTCTATTTGACTTAATTTAGGACGGTACGAGTTACTTCCCTTGAAATCCAGGGAGGGAGTTCTGTTTAACTTAATTTTAGACGGTACGATTACTTCCCTTGAAATCCAGGGAGGAAACTCTATTTGACTTAATTTAAGACGGTACGATTTACTTCCCTTGAAATCCAGGGAGGGAACTGTGTTTGACTTATTTTAGTATAGAAGAGTTACTTCCCTTGAAATTCAGCGGAAAGAACTCTGTTTTATTTATGCTTTGTCGGTTAAAGTCTTTTCCCTTGAAATTTGAAATTCAGGGGAGGGAACTCTTTATGACTAATTTAAAGTCGGTGAGAATTACTCCCCCCAATAATCTGGGGAAGGAACTCTGGATTACTTCCCTTGATATCAGAGGAACATATCAGGGAAATGCAAAATTTGGGTTGGTTACCCCAAGTGGAAGAGTGACTTTCCATTGATAACACTATAAATCCACAAAGTGCACACTGTCCCATATATACGACTGCTTCAATACTGGAAAACGACTTTCTATGCGTATGCGTATCAATGTTATGCATATCTTTGCATGTTCAATAAATCTTACAAAGCACTAAATTCGTTGAGACTTTATAGAAAGCTCAAATATGTATTATAGATTATGCTTTTTAATGATTCGTGTAACATAACTGAATATTGAAAGAGATATTAGTGAAAATAAATTATATGTCGTCAAAATTGCACATTTCTTACTCAATTCGCGTGGCTCCGGGGCAAAAATGAAAATGTAATACAAATTATATACACCTATACAATAGAAAATAACAATCACTTGACAATTTATGCCGGCAGTTTCATATACTACAGACATAGGCGAACATTTTGGTATATAACATTGCTTGTTCTACCGGAGTTGTCACCTCACCCCAAAAAATCACCAATTGTCACCCCACTATAACTCTTGAAGTTCAAAGCAAACAACAACAATATTAACAGCATCTGTATTATATACATTATTATTATTATTATGATTATTATTATTATTATTATTATGATTATGATTATTATGATTATTATGATTATTATTATTATTATTATTATTATTATTATTATTATTATTATTATTATACAGGGCACGTACTCATTAAAGCTTCTCAGAGTTTTTACACGTGTATTGCAGGTACACCTACAAATTACACACATACTATCAAATTAAAATCTTTGACAGTTGTAATTGTTTTATTTTTGTGTTTAAATTGAAAACTACAGACTTTATATCAGCTGTTCAGATTTCGTAAAGATCTTTACGAAATTGAATTAGAAAAAGATATTAGAAACTCTGTGAGTACTGAATATGCATACGGGTTCAGTTTTGGTACGATTATAGCTTCTGTCCCAGGCGTTCTCAAGCGCGAAATGCGGTGTCTGTCTGCGAGGCGAAATAGAAGTTATTATTATCAGAGATTATACAACATTTCCCGCCTTATTTAGCTTGGGTATTTTGACCTGAGCCTGAACTTTATGCAAGCATATATTACAAGGTTCTTGCTTTTAATATATCAATTTCCGCAAGCAAATCGTGCAATATCGGTATTTCAGATATCTGTTTGTATTACAATCTCGGGCGTCTTCGTGATACTCCCCGATTATGAAAACATACACTCCGTGATGTAAACGTAGACAATATATCGACTGTTAAATTATGGTAATCAATAGGTCAGGCTCATGTCAATGTGGCCAAGCTATACCTCATGTACTGTAGTGACAACGACCATATCAGCGTCATTTGAGAAACTTTTTTGGAGTTGACAATATGAGACAATAGTCAGCTTAAGGTGTTAAAAAGAAATCATACCAGCGGTGGTCAAATATTTGGTTAAACTATGTAGACTCGATTACTGACAGAACCCGAGTTACATATACCATCGGGACAAATCATCTGATAAATGTTACAATTTTCAGTGCATCAATAAATATATGCTCATTGTGTGGATAGGTATGATAGAAATGAATAAACTATATCGATGGCTGAGAATGAGAAGTTCGTAGCTACAAATATTTTGAGAAAACAAGAGAAAAACTGTCTGAAATTTACTCATTATTTTTAGTAAAAGAAGCCTTAACAACGTCATTTTGGTCAACATGACAAGTTCCAATTTTTATAAAAATGGACTATTTTAAATATGCATGAATCTTAAAAGGTCGTAATTAGAAGCTTTAACAATATCATTTTGGTCAACATGACACGTTCTGATTTTCAAGGAAACAGACTCATAAGAAGCGCATTGTGATGCAGGTTTCAAATATGTATGAGTCTTAAAAGGTTACGACCTATTCTAAGCCAGCGATATATTGACCTGTACAACTATTATTAAGCTAATTTATAAACATTAAACAAACTACCTAGTATCCAAAGTATCTATATTGTGATAATAAACACTACAGTCTCACATTGGACTCTACAACTTAAGGTAAATCATGATTATGTGTACATGTAAATCTCAGTTATAAATACATGTAGATCACCTATACTGACACATTCTGATTAGAACCGCCCACCGTATACTCATTTACATACCGATAGTCTGATCGGGATGTGCGGCTACTTGTTTTAAAACTAATTGCTGAAGTCAGCATTATTTTAGATCAATTGATCATTTTTCTCCTCGCACATAATTGGTGCGTGCAATGCTTGTAGCCATTTTTTTCTCAACTGACGAATTTCACATTTCTATGTCTATTCATTTTGATAGAAATATCAAGTTGATATATTTCTTCAACAAATTGTAGCGGCATTCCGATCAAAATAAACCATTACACCTCTTTGCGTATGTGTGATATCATTCCTTTCAATTAATTTCAAAAGTAATTGCATACCACGAAGACACATGTTTGGAAAAGATATCTTGTGATGGAAAGCACTGCAGATAATATTTGAAAGAAAATTGGAATGGCTTGCATATTTGCAACTTGCCAAATTGATGTCGGAAACACACTTTTTAATCGGAAGTGCATACTTTTAAGAGTGAATGAAAGATTTGTATATTTCATTTCCCCCGATTTTTTTTAATTATTTGAATTTGGACTGCTTAAACCAGGTACCAGTTGCCTAGCACTTATTTCCAATGGGGTCCTGTGTTTTGCTGAAGGGACAGCAGGAGGAAGAGACAGTGGTTTAATACAAGGTATCCGGGCGCGATGCCCTAGCTCTTTCCGAAGAGACACCTTGGTTCTTTAACGTGCCCGGTGTATAGCACCGATATACACTGTTCGTTGCTTTCGCAAAACCTTTCTGCCTGCATTGCAGGGTTCATGTTTAACAGTAAGCATCGTGATATCCTGGAGGCTGTAGCAACCAGTTTTAATAACGTCTGGTTGTTAATTGATCATAAAGAGCATTGTGAATAGTCAGTAGTCACTCAATGGCTCATCAGCAGAATTTATTTTTTCAACTTATGTTGATGATTAAGGAGAAAACAATTCAATTCGATCGATATGACTGAGAAACAATAAAAAAACAAGAGAGGCAACTAAATTTAGTAGGCCAGAGTAACTTCCCTTGAAATTCAGGGGAAGGAACTCTGTTTGACTTAATTTAAGTCGGTACGAGTTACTTCCCTTGAAATTCAGGGGAGGGAACTCTGTTTTTACTTAAATTAAATTGGTATGAGTAACTTCCCTTAAAATATAGGGGAGGGAACTCTGTTTTTACTTAAATTAAGTCGGTCAGAGTTACTTCCCTTGAAATTCAGGGAAGGAACTCTGTTTGACTAAATTTAAACGGTACGAGTTACTTCCCTTAAATTCAGGGGACGTAATTCTGTTTTTACTTAAAATAATTCGGTAAGAGTTACTTCCCTTAAAATATAGGGGAGGGAACTCTGTTTTTTACTTAAATTAAGTCTGTCAGAGTTACTTCCCTTGAAATTCAGGGGAAGGAATTCTGTTTGACTAAATTTAAGACGGTACGAGTTACTTCCCTTGAAATTCAGGGGAGGGAACTCTGTTTTTACTTAAATCAAGTCGGTCAGAGTAACTCCCCTTGAAATTCAGGGGAAGGAACTCTGTTTGACTTAATTTAAGTCGGTACAAGTTACTTCCCTTGATATTCAGGGGAGGGAACTCTGTTTTTACTTAAATTAAGTCGGCCAGAGTAATTTCCCTTGAAATTCAGGGGAAGGAACTCTGTTTGACTTAATTTAAGTCGGTGCGAGTTACTTCCCTTGAAATTCAGGGGAGGGAACTCTGTTTTTACTTAAATTAAGTCGGTCAGAGTGACTTCCCTTGAAATTCAGGGGAGAGAACTCTGTTTTTACTTAAATTAAGTCGGCCAGAGTAACTTCCCTTGAAATTCAGGGGAAGGAACTCTGTTTGACTTAATTTAAGTCGGTACAAGTTACTTCCCTTGAAATTCAGGAGAAGGAACTCTGTTTGACTAAATTTAAGGCGTTGCGAGTTACCTCCCTTGAAATTCAGGGGAGGGAACTCTGTTTTTACTTAAATTAAGTCGGTCAGAGTTACTTCCCTTGAAATTCAGGGGAAGGAACTCTGTTTGACTTAATTTAAGTCGGTACAAGTTACTTCCCTTGATATTCAGGGGAGGGAACTCTGTTTTTACTTAAATTAAGTCGGCCAGAGTAATTTCCCTTGAAATTCAGGGGAAGGAACTCTGTTTGACTTAATTTAAGTCGGTGCGAGTTACTTCCCTTGAAATTCAGGGGAGGGAACTCTGTTTTTACTTAAATTAAGTCGGTCAGAGTGACTTCCCTTGAAATTCAGGGGAGAGAACTCTGTTTTTACTTAAATTAAGTCGGCCAGAGTAACTTCCCTTGAAATTCAGGGGAAGGAACTCTGTTTGACTTAATTTAAGTCGGTACAAGTTACTTCCCTTGAAATTCAGGAGAAGGAACTCTGTTTGACTAAATTTAAGGCGGTGCGAGTTACCTCCCTTGAAATTCAGGGGAGGGAACTCTGTTTTTACTTAAATTAAGTCGGTCAGAGTTACTTCCCTTGAAATTCAGGGGAAGGAACTCTGTTTGACTAAATTTAAGTCGGTTCGAGTTACTTCCCCTGAAATTCAGGGGAGGTAACTCTGTTTTTACTTAAATTAAGTCGTTCAGAGTTACTTCCCTTGAATTTAAGGGAAGGGAACTCTGATTTTACTTAAATTAAGTCGGTCAGAGTTACTTCCCTTAAAATATATGGGAGAGAACTCTGTTTTTACTTAAATCAAGTCGGTACGACTTACTTCCCTTAAAATTCAGGGGAGGGAACTTCGTTTTACTTAAAATAAGTCGGTACGAGTTACTTCCCTGGAAATTCAGGGGAGGGAACTCTGCTTGACTTAATTTAAGTCAAGGTACGAGTTACTTCTCTTGAATTTCAGGGGAAGGAACTCGGCCAATATTTAGTCAGTAAAGGTAATACCCTTTAAAATTCAGGGGATGGAACTCTTCATGACTAATTTCAAGTCGGTGAGAATTACTCCCCCCAATAATCTAGGGAAGGAACTCTTGATATCAGAGGAACATATCAGGGAAATGCAAAATTAGGGTTGGTTACCCCAAGTGGAAGAGTGACTTTCCATTGATAACACTATAAATCCACAAAGTGCACACTGTCCCATATATACGACTGCTTCAATACTGGAAAACGACTTTCTATGCGTATGCGTATCAATGTTATGCATATCTTTGCATGTTCAATAAATCTTACAAAGCACTAAATTCGTTGAGACTTTATAGAAAGCTCAAATATGTATTATAGATTATGCTTTTTAATGATTCGTGTAAAATAACTGAATATTTAAAGAGATATTAGTGAAAATAAATTATCTGTCGTTAAAATTGCACCTTTTTACTCAATTCGCGTGGCCCCGGGGCAAAAATGAAAATGTAATACAAATTCTATACACCTATACAATAGAAAATAACAATACATGGTATGTTTTCATTATTTGTGTACAATCATGTACAGGTGGTTTAACTTCGTATGAATTATAGTTGGTATGAACTACAGATGTTGTTAAAGACGTTCAAAATGATTGTAGTTATCTAATTGTCACTTGACACTTGTTAATTGAATTGTAGAACTATTATGACCTACATTGTTGTCAATTTTAATTCAAACGTGATTACTCTACACTCATTAAATGCACCAACACAGTACATAGCGTTACGTACCAATAGTCGGTCGGTCCACATGCCGAATGTTTTTCCAACAATAACTACAAAACGGGTGGAACTAGGATTCTAAAATTTTAAGTGGAGATTATTCATCCTCCACAGACGGCCCGACTCAATTTCAAGGTCATTTGAATCAAAGATCAAACTCACCATGACCTTTGAACACACAACAATCACTGGTCCACACCATAAGAAATACAGGATATTATATCGTAAAACTTTACAGAGAGGTTGCTAATCATCAAATGTAGGCTCCTACCAATTTTGAGGTCGATAGGTCAAAGGTCAAGGTCGTGGTGACCTTAGCTACACTAGGCTATTTACTGTCATGAGACGAGTATGTTTCACAAACCTCTCTTGTACGGTATGTTATCGTAATTCTTCCGGTTTTGTGTTTTCCTGGACCGTGGTGTGGGTATTGATGGAAAATGAGTATGTAACATTTTGTGACTTTGTGCGAAAAGCATTTGTTTTGCACGTGTATTTTGCATAATTCGAAAATTCAAGGTTCACTGCTCGCAGCGGGCAAATTATAATCATCGAATTATCTGATATTGCTGCTATACTACTTGCATTGAAATGAACATAATATCAGGGATAATAAAAAGATATGCATTACATAGTGGTGTACTTAGAACATTTAACAAGTGCATACATTTCAATAAAGGCTGCTAGTTCGCATTAAACTATTGTATATTTAAAATATATTTAAAAGAAATTATTTTGATTTATTGCAATTATTCCTTGTAATTAATAAAGATATTCAGTCTCGTTACCTCGGTTTTTATCGGTGTATTTACCGGAGACAAACGGAAATGGTCGAGCTTTTACGATTGTCTCGTTACGATACTTTTTTATTTCTATGTGTGTTTTATGGAAAGCCTCATGAACTACTTTCATTTTGAAGAACCCAGGACCTCAAAAGGGCGTTCATTCGAAATGCTTGAAATCCGGTGTGGAAAAGCACGTGATCAAATGAATAAAGTTTGCACTCAAAACGATTACGATTTCGTCTGCTAACGGTGAGTTTTTCTTGATTATAACGATCGTGCATTTATTTATGGTTATATAAAACAGCCTAAAGAATATCCCGTGTATGTAAGAATACCCGGCAAGTACCGATTTCGCTCTATCTTTAGCTGTTTTTAATTGATGCTCAACCAAATGCAGTTTTCAACCGAGTGCAATACAGTATTCTACGCTCAATAAGAGGCCATTTGGAACTTGTAACCAGGTTACAAACCACATATACCTGGGAAAAAACCGTGGAACCTAGACATATCTAATAATTTGGTTAAGCATCAGTCAACAACAGCTAAAGAAAGAGCAAAATTTGTAATTTTCTAGTCTTCGTACATAAATGAGACCTTCTTCAGGCTGTATAATATAAGTATTCATATCAAGTGCACGATCGCTATATTTATGAAGAAAAAAACTCACCGTTAGCGGACGAAATCGCAAATGTTTTGAGTGCGAACGTAATTCATTTCAAACAAAGACCTAAATTACATATGTAATTTAGGTCTTTGTTTCAAATCATTTGATCACGTGATTCTACACACTGATTTATTTAAATGTCTACCTTTGTATACGTAATGAGCACTGGGTATCAAATTTAACAATGGGAGGATAAGAATATAACTTAAAAACTTTCGTTCTATTTGTTTTATTTCTTTAAATTTAAAGTTAAGTATAACGAATCTTTGAGAATACATACTTGAAATCTCCAGTACCAGGCGCTTCTAATGAGCCTATTTTTTATGAAAATCGGAACTTGTCATGTTGACCAAAATGAAGCTACAAAAGCTTGTTTTACCATAAGTAAAGAGTAAATTAAAGACAGTTTTTCTTGTTTTCTCAATATATCGATATATTTGATTCAATATATATATATTTGTACTTACGACCTTCTCATTCTAAGCCATCGATATAGATCTAGCGTTATCTGTTTTGCTTGTCTTGATCATCCCGCGGTTGTTTCCCTACATCCCTTCGTCCCTCCTAGATAATAATTAAGGAGCCTTTGTCGTAACAGCATCGTCTCTGTTCTTGTTTTTATGTTTGTCACTTAATTGCGACGGACAAACTACTATATTGTCGCACGGTCATGACATGCTGTCTGTCCGATTCCCTAAAAATATTCATTCATAATTAAACTATTGTTAAATTGCTAAATTTTATTTCTACTATCGATACATGTAGTAGTTTTCACAGTAGAACCTAAATAATACAACCACGTTTGTAGTTTTGGGTCCCTTGGACGACCGAAACGTGACATGTGTTTTGACGTTGGATGACGTCCTGAAATAGTCCAGTCATTGAAGCTAAAAAATATGGTCAACCTCAAACAAATTGCAAAACAGAGTTTCTTTGCATTTTCATCATCTACAGACTATTATCAACTACAGACAAAACGTCAAATATGCGAGTTCAGTGGGGAAAATACAAAAAAATCAACATGTTTAAGGTCACTTTTGGTAGCAATTTCAGCCTTTTCCTTATTTCATACTACATGGGGAATTTTAAGTTCTAATAATTCCCATGTAAGTCGATAAATATTTACTAATTGCACCTTAAAGCTTATATTTTCTGAAAGATAAAACCTTCTTCTATCGAATACAAATATTGATTTTATCATCAGACAATTTACTTTTCATATATATTCTAGTCTACGTGTTGGTATACTACCCATTCAAATGTCGACAAAATGACTCAAAATAGTACTTGGAAGGGGAAACAAAAGTTTTACTCATTTCTTTAATATTAATCCAATTTGTTTACAATTTACACACATCATGTGTTGTATACATGTATGTCTAATGGAAAAAGGATATTTGTGTTTGGACAGTATACAATAATGTCAATATACAAAATGTACACGAATTTATCGATTCGGGAGAAATAGTGATTGTTCTCTTTGTCTGTTCGTCCACAATTGCATTTGTATTCACAATTTTGACTTTATGATTATGAAACTTGGTCAGAGCGATCATCTGAACAAAATTTAGGCCAAGGTAGAAAATGGATGATCAAGGATAAAAAACTAGGTCACTAGGTCAAATTGTCGCAAAACCTTGTGTAGTCGCTAGAGGTCATAATGTAGACCTTATATTTATGAAACTTGGTCACAATAATAATATCAACAAAATCAAGGTCAAAGTTATAAATTGGGTCATCCGGGGTCAAAAAGTAGGTCGCTAGTTAAAATCAAGGGAAAACGTTGTGTAGGTACAAAATTCACAATTTTGGTCTAATATTTATGCAACTTGGTCACAATGCTTATTTCAAAACATCTAAGACAAGTATGTTATTGAATAATTTGGGTCAAAATTAGGTCAAAAGGTGATAATAATTGATGCGACTTTTTGGCGCATGAAGGTTTGTCTATTTTTTGACCTAGTGACCTAGTTTTAAGTCATGATAAGTAAATATTGAATTTGACCTACATTTTGTCTTCATTATCCATGTGACATGGTTTCATAAAGATGAGGTAAAAAGGGCGCCTTCTAAAGATTTGTTCTATAATTTTGCCTAGTGACCTAGTTATTAACTCAGGTTAATCCAATTTCATACATGACCTTGAGTTTTGTAAGGTGATCATTGTGACTAAACTTCACAAGTGTAAGGTCGAAATTGCGACCCCTGATGACTATATCTTGTTTTTTCTTTATTTTGACCTAGTGACCTAAATTTTGGCTCCGGTTAACTCAAACTTTTATTTTACCTAGATTAGCTTTCGATGATCATTGCTGCCAAGTTTCATAAAAATCAAACCAAAATTGCGACCTCTAAGCACGATGTAAAAATAAGTTACTGGTACAAGACAAGATTTATTTACATCAAAAGTGACAAATATCGCGAAAACATGTGACAATTCAATATATTTGTAAATATCTTAAAAAGTCCCACGAATATTCAATAAGAACATTTTGTACATTGCTAAGGATAGCTTTACGCACCATATAAACACAAAACTGTTTGTTTTGCAATTAGTTTGAGGTTAAAAGTTAAAATGACTGGGCTAAAAGTACACCGGTGGCAGATGTCATCTTTAAAATCGATAAGTTATAACTTTTTTTCTTAATACAGAATTGAAATGCCAAAATAATATTGCTTTTGTTCTATTCACCTTAATCATATATTAGATTCAACAGACGTGTCCCTATGTAGCGACCGCATTTCGAATTCCACGATGTCCCGACTACGCTTCCATACTTTACAGGTGACTTTTCATGCAGACGCTTTACAATGCAAAAGTACAGCAATATGCAAGCGTTTGTCGACCGGCGCTAATTAGATATTTGACTGGTGTTCAAATTATAAACTGTGTTCGCTTTTAAATGCTGAAAAATCAATGAACCAGTCAATAAACTGATTGAAATATCTCGCGAGATGTAGGTGGGAGGTGAAGTATTAATCATGGCGGAATTTAACCAAAACATTACGAGGAAATTTAATTAAATAAAAACTTCGCTGCGATTTTGATTTTCAATGAATGGGAATTAATTGTAAATCAACCTCACATTGTTGCTGAAAGATGTCAGCGGTAGAATTGTACACGAAGGTGAGTTATGAGTGAATATTTCACTGAATGACGATTTTATCTTGTCTGCTAGCTGAGTGATGACTTGTCAAGTAACCGGTTAGGCCTGTGGGTAAGCTTTGGCTCATGGATAGGGAACCCTACTTGTTCTAGAGCCGAGTGTTGCTTTGACCTCCATTACTGCTTGAATGCAGACTTGTAAGGAAACGATGGGGGTGCACTAGAATTGAGACACAGGCCCATGCCCCCCCCCCCCTTGTGGCCTTGACATAGTCACATATTAATTTAGGCATGCATACAGTTCATTCATGACTGAGTTTATCAGTAGTTTCGTTGACAATAGCAGGTCTCCTTCCCCAATATATCAGATTATCACACAACACCGGGAAATATCGTAAGTAGCCTCACTGAACCTAGTCCAAGCTTCTTAGACGATGATTATTCCATTTCAGTGATTATTCCAATTCATCGTCTAAGACCTTTCTTCTTTAAAACCTAACAGGTGTACGACTCAGATTGAGTCGCGTTCGTTTTATGACAAAACGCATGTTTTCAACAAAATAAACATCGTATTCCTATGAATTGAACCATATTCTACCAACGTACACCAAAAAACAAAATGTATCATAAGAATTACCATCAATTCCGTCGATTGTTTCAACCCTATGGATTTCACAGTTTCTGTTGCAAATTGCCATTATTTGAAAAGCAATAATAACAAAAGTGTTCCGAAGCAAACCACGTGACTCATTTTGGGAAATCCCGGGGTTTCCCGGTGTTACCATGGATTGTCGTCTGCGAAAATAGCATTATTTTTTGGTGCGAATTTAAGTTTAAAGTTTCTTTTTTAAAATAATGTGTTTATTTATTATGTAGATGTCTATTTAGAGGTTTGTTTCAATAAAGATACATTTTCAACCGTGTTTCATAAAAAATCGTATTTTCGTAAGCGCACATGCGCGCACCTGCAACACATGTAAATATTTTCAATGGCGGTGCTGTTAGCGTAAACACGGAAGTGAATTGAAACATCGGTTGGGGATGGTTACAAGCAGGCGATATATTGATAACTTTTTGACAAAACATTTGATTGATATTACTTTTATACGAATGTGCTATTTTTTCGGTGAACTTCGAACAGTGAACTTGCATTCCGAGCGTTTATCTTAAACAGTTGACTTTTAAAGAGGACAGTTCCATAACTAAAGATCGATGTCAGTCAATAAAAAGATCATTTAGTTATGTTATCCAGAACTACACTGAACCAAATATCGACAGGTACCAATTATCGACGCTTTTGTACATTTTGCCTACTTTATACTTCATACTTTGAAACAGAAAAAAGTTTTCCGAAATAGGTCAGTGACAAATATTGAGCCTCGTTTTCAAACTGAGAACAGCTGACAATCGCTTTCAAATAATTCCGCATGTGGTCTACATGCCTTAATATATTGCAAAATTCACCACGGAATATTTGTTTCCATCGTATTCTTCATGATCTAAACCCTAAAAGTAACTCTCATGTATCCAAAACAGTTGTTGTTTTTAATTCTCCCAAACTTGAAATGTAAATAACTGCCGAAAATGTAAACAACAATCAGCGATTCTCGGGGTTTGTGCTCAACTTGATTCATTTTCAAAATGAACAGTTCTCAAAATTAACCGAGTTAAATTGAAATTCGTATACAGGTTTTTGAAGCATATGCTTGATTTAGTGTGGTTATTTATGTTATTAATCAACCAGGGCTCACGCTGTCGGCCGACATTGTCGACATTTACCGGTAGTTTTATCAAGCTGGCGATTATTATTTCATAATGTCGATAAAAAATGTCGACTAGGACATAATCCAACAGAAATTTCTAAAATGAATCTGTGTAACTTCGTATTTAATCTTCCACCAACCTGACAAGTCTCATAAATTCTCGTGTTCACACTTCAACTTGGACCCATATAATCTCATTGTTAATTACCTTTAGTCCCCAGGGCATGTCATGCAAACCACCACTAATCCCATTAGGGGTCTAATTACTGAAAGTTTGTTGTGATAACATCTTTTAATCCCCTTTAATTGGTGTAATTAACTGTCAGCAATGTGCGTGGAATAGGTCTAAGGTATTGACGGTGAAACAGGGTCTAAAACACCGACGAATTTGAGCAATCTGAGCGTGTGAGCTGCAGACAAAATTAATCGCCATTTAGAGTTAGTAACAGGTGATTCATTAAATATCTGTCAAATATTGACTGCTTGGGGTAAACAATGACCAAATTATTCAATGAAACTTATTTTTCACGGCCTTTTAGATAACCAAAGTTGACCAGTACCCGGACATGCAAAATTCGGATACTCGTCATTTGCAAAATAAGTGCATTATTTTAAACACAATTTTTTTATAAAACTACCCATTTCAAAAGGGTAAAAATTAAGGAAATTAGCTGTTTCCAAGCATTTTTGAGGTTTCACATAGTTGTTTGTGCTGTAAGTATGGGTCAATTGAAAAGTTTATTTCATTTTGCTTTGGTTTATTGACATATTGAAACACTAAATTAATATCTTTTCGTACTATAAATTAGTAATAAAAGCATTGCAGCTTCTTTATGTATCAGTATTTTGCGGTTACAAAGTTATTCTTCAAATCTTTAGAAAGTTATCAATCAACAAGAAATGACAATTTGATTAAACATTGATTAGAGGCATGCCTGCAGACCATTCCTGATTCTTAGCCTGAAAGCTGCCCAGAACCCACTTGCAACATTTCTATAAACCATGAGAGTATACCTCTGGTCTCTGGACCACCTGAAAATAGGTACCTATTTGTATGAAGACAATACCCATTCCATATTAATTTTGTTGATCAATGAATGATGATAAATTTTAAGTTATCTGGTCTTTGACCTGCAACCAGAGGGTGTCTTAATTGTGCATGCAGGGGGCATGTCCCTGACCCCCCAATGGATAAAAATGCCACAAATAAACCTAAACTATGTTTGTGCTACCATGCATTAATAAGCTCGCGTCAATTTTGGCTATTATTTTTGTTGATTAAATAAAAGTGGCTATTAATTTAAAATGGCCAGTGTGAGCCCTGATCAACATATAACGGCAAAACAGCGGTAAGGGTTTTTGCGGGAAATTCCAACATGAGTGTCATTTAACTTGTTTGGTGCTCATGTTCATTTGTTTATTTTAATCAAGTTTGTATTAAACGTTTAAAGTTTATATACTGGAGGTCATTATCAAACAATACTCTCAAATTACAAACAGAACGTTTTTAAAAAGAGGGCCTATTTTCGAGAGTATAGCTTACCCACATTGACATGAGCTTGACCTATTAATTAGGATAATTTAACAGTCGATATATTGTCTACGTTTATAACACCGATTGTATGTTTTCACAATCGGGGAGTATCACGAAGACGCTCGACTTGTAATATAATCACAAATCTCAGGCTCAGGTCAAAATAGCCAAGCTATATCAATTATTTTTGACATGTGTCGATAATTGGTTCTGAACATGTACTTGATTGTGCAAACAAGTCGACCAACAAAATAATGACGTCAGCTGTTTACATTGTCGTACAATAAAATGTAAACATTGAAAATAAAAGACGAAAGGTGGGTCTGTTATCATCCAGGCATCATTTTATCCCAAATAGCTTTTGAGAAAAACTAGTACTGTTTATGTCTAAAAAACTGTCTATAATTGGTTCCGTGAGGTTAAGTAAGTAAAGTCTTTATTTTACGAGGCTAACATATTTACCATAATGCAATCTTCCATATGGGCCTCAAAAATGCACTCCCAAGTTGACCGTTGCAAAAATATTTATATTAGCTTGACATTGATTGGTTGGTTGGCTCTCGGTGATGTAACGTAAGCCAATCAATGCCTTGAATCGACCTATGACGTCATGATAATACAAAATTTTATGTAATTATGACGTCCAACGCATTGGAACGCTAAATTTTTAATATAACCTATAGATGTTACTGTAGCGTACACCATTATTTTGAAAGATAATGAGCGTTCTCTACAAACAAACTATCCTCTAAGGTCAAAAAGAAAAATATGTCTGTTTCTGTCGCCCGACCCAACCTACGTATTGGCTGCCGACCCTGAAGTTTTTTCTCAAAATAAAAAATCGTATTTTGCGTATGTAATTCCAGAGAATGGGGCCACATAATTTATTTATTATATATTGCCGCATATTAACCGTCACTTAATTCTATTGAAAGGAACATTAACAAAAACAGGTTCAAAACACTTAAAATTAAATCCAATGAAAGCATGAACATACTGTCACATAGCATTGCTGAATATATATTGCTTTAACTATATTGTAAAAAAAATTCAGGGGGAGGGGGAATGAAACCAGAAACAGTCATATTTTTTTGGCCTTAAGTATCTATAATTTATATAAATTTATCCAATAACTGTACATCAATTTTACACATGAGTAAAAACTGGTTCGATCAATTCATTTTTGCATTTATCAAGGAAGATAATTGTTGAGAACAAAAGTTGCATATAAAGCAGTCAGGTAAGAGTTACAGTTCTTGAATAAAAAAGAGCAGAAGGATTCATAGTGATTATTCTAGCACAGAATAGCAGGGCGCTCCGCCCTGCCCGTTTTTAACTCCGCCCTTTTGCCCGAATTTGGCAAGTATGCCTTTTTGAACCGCCCTTTTGCCCCAAAACGCCTTTTGGAACATCCCTTTTGTCCAAATATGCCTTAAATCAACATGTCAATCAAACAACATTTTATTAAAGTTGCTGAAAATGACATGTTAATTGTCGGCGAGAAGAAGTCAGTAGGGGGTTGACTCGAGGTGCGAAATTAAACAAAATATGAAGATTAGATGACCATTAATAGTCACAAATTGGGGTGTAGATTCACTGAAAACAATAAGTAATTGAGAGCCGATCATTCAACAACATGTAACAATGCTTGGCAGTTATTGTGTATGAATATTGAATATTGATACATTAATAGCAGCTCAATACTGTGGTTATAGAGAATTGGGAAAATTACAAATTTAATAGCCAAACCTGTTTATTAAAGCTAGAATATACCCAATAACATTGGTTTGATGTTTAATCTCTTGCAATTTTAGTGGTTTTTTTATGCTTAAGTTGTGCTGGCTGTTTTTACAGAAAAATTGGTCAATAAAAAATTGCACAAATTTGTTTCTTTACTCTGAATTGGGAATTTTTCACTTGAAACTGGATAAAAAAAAGAAATGATTTTCAATTGGGAAAATAGCCCGTATTCGGCTATAAAATCAGGATTTCACTAGGATTTTATGATTTTATGTAGGAGGCATTTTGTACATTTGAGGAGGCCAAGGTGCCTGAGCACTGAAGATGGAAGCCAGGGGGGGGGTAAATTTGAGGTGGCCCAAATAACATTTGAGGCAGTCAAATTGGCCTCCTGTCGCCTCCTACTGACAACCCTGAAAATGATCCGAAAAGAAACCAGTGAGTATAAGCAAACACAATTGGAAATTATTGAAGTAGATAATTCCTCACTCACTGTCTAATGTTAGGTTACACAGAGTGCGAGGGATAGTTGAATCAATACGTAGCATTGATCTCATCTCAGTTTGGATGCTTTCCTTACATCCTCAATTTCTGGTCTTATACACTGTGGCTGTGTAAATGGACTATATTGGAACGTAGTACAATAAGTATTTTAAAACTATAAAGTGTTAACTACTAACTAGTGTTAAAATTGAATTAATGCTAATCTGTTAATTAGGCAGTGTAGTATTTATGTTCAATATACATGCATTGGAACTTAATCAGTGTTAAAATTGGAGGGATTGATGCTATAATCTCATTTTCTTTTGTCAGTGTAGTCTTTAAATTGGATCTTAACTGTTGCACCATTTCATTCTTGTACACTTGTGTTTCGTAATTTTTGGACAAAGCTAGATATTTAACTTGTTTGGACTATAGACAATTCGATGGCTTCGAACTAGAAGGTCGTAACAACCTCTTACGACCTTATAAGACTCATACATTTTTGAAATCTGCTTCACAAGGTGCTTCTTCTGAGAATATTTTCATGAAAATCTGAAATTGTCATGTTGACCAAAATGAAGTTTAAAAACGTGTTTTCCCATAGGTAAAGAGTAAATTACAGACAGTTTTCTCTTGTTTTCTCAATATTTCGATTTGGTAGTTACGACCTTCTGGTTCTAAGCCAGCGAATTGACCAAGTGTTGTGGCATGACTGCCTTTGACATGTGACACAAGCTTGTTTTCTGAAACTTTGACCAATGACAAGGCAGTATTTTAAATTTCAACCAATAACAAACAGGCTTTTGAAAATATGACCAATATATGAGTCATGACGGTTTATTCTATAACTTTGACCATTTAAACCCACTAGGACAGGTTTGACGGTACTGGTATACATCCCAAGGCCTGGTATCTTTCAGGCTTGTGTCCGATTTCCGGTTTATGAATCCTGAATTTTCCTTCTTTGTCTATATTTCATAATTGAAAACAAGATTTTCAGGCTTGAGAATGATTGCTATTTACCAGGCTTGCGTTCCTTTGGTTTAACAAGGTTGTATCTAATATTCTCGCTACATACTATATAGAGAGATACAACCTTGACCTTGTTGTGGAACTGTTGTTTTCAGTTTCTTACACCCAGTCTGTCACATTCAAATAATCGATACATTAATGATAATTTATAATTCCTTAATTTATTTAAAATTCATTTTTGAAGAAGTTTAATCCTCGGCCTACTAAATACCAATATGCTTAATATAATTATGTATACAGTTATAGTGCGTTAGCGACTAAGCTGGACCCCCATAAATCTTAAATATCTTTAAAAGTAATTATGCAATTTTATTGAAATTCGGCATAGATCACTAAATTACCTTTACCAACTCTGTGTTTAAATTGCAGATTTTTTTTATGTCTAATTAATGTTTTCCCCATTGGGTCTTATGTATTATTTTTGGTATTTTTATCAACAAATAGTCAGGGAGTAAAGTAAGCTATTACGATCAGCTAGTTAGAATAATGCTATTGTATTGTGTAACAACTATAACGGGATTATCGTATAACTTTGACCAAAATTTGTCTGGTCATCAATGTGTATATAGTTGAGGCCCATCTTCTGATTGTAATGATCATTTGTACAAACATTATATACAATGTTCTTTCTTGCAAATATTTCTACAAAGTTGCTGCAGTTATACAGGCTAAGATAAACGTGCATGTATGGGCCTCATTATATATTTTCAACCGTCACTGGTGTGTGACTTAATGTACAGTTATACTGGACCAAATTGTTGATCTTTGCTGTTTCTATTACTTCTATCACCCATACGTATTTACCCTGTTTTAGACTTAAAATTTTGCATTAGGCGTCTATGCAAAGTACACTTTTCTGTGGACTAAAAATTCTGTTTTATTTTATCAGAGTTGGTAAGGGTGTTTTACGAAGACATACCCATTTTTGTTCAAATCGGCATTGTAGTTTTTAAGATATTCAAGGTTTATGGGGGTCCAGCTTAGTCGCTAACGCACTATACTTCTTAAATTAACCGGTGGAAATGATGCATTTAGAAAATTCATTTGTGAACAAACTGACCTTGTTGTAGGTCACAAACCACTAAATAAATTTGTTCTTTAGCTCAATGTAAAGTTACAATAGTCAGTCCCAGGTTGATACATGTTAAAGTTTATGGCCAGGTGGCAGACATATATCAATGAAACGAAGGGGCTACCAGCTTTAAGAAAATACAAAAAAAAACAGGGGGTCACGTATCATATAAGAAAAATTTTGTCCGTCCAACGCGGTGAACATATTTTTACAGGCGCGCGTACCGACCAAATCTGGGTTTTACTCTACCCTACTTTCGCTTTGGTATTTTGGCCAAAATCTCAAAATATGTAAAATAAAACAGTTTCAATACATCACATACATGTATATAATGCCTGTAAACCCAATTAGATGATTCCAGTTCCACCTTGTCAAAGAATACTACCATTTAAACACAATCACAAGTTTATTTAGGGACTATTTGAGTGTATCCTATTTTGGTTCGCGGAGGCATTTAGTGGTTTGTAACCTGTAGTTTATGACATCAGTATAAAAAAGCTGTATTTGTTCACTTATATTGTAACCAATGAAAAAGCTTTATTTGTTGAGTTTATTATTTAACCTGAGTAACTCAGTTGATTAACCAATGGAAAGACAATATCTATTCAAGTAAACAATCTTAAGGTTGCAGTCAGTCAGTCAGTCAGTCAGTCAGTCAGTCAGTCAGTCAGTCAGTCAGTCAGTCAGTCAGTCAGTCAGTCAGTCAGTCAGTCAGTCAGTCAGTCAGTCAGTCAGTCAGTCAGTCAGTCAGTCAGTCAGTCAGTCAGTCAGTCATGTGTTCATTCGTTTGTGCATTCATTCATTCATTCATTCATTCATTCATTCATTCATTCATTCTTCAACCAACAAAAAAGCTGTATTCCTGCACAGTGTATTTTTTTAATTTTACCAAGTAGAATAACCATGAAGTTTGGATTTGATATCTAAATATTGACATAAATATTGTGATCAATAAAACCTAGATTTCTGTTTCTGTAAGGTTGCTGCCAGGCCTTCTATTCACAATTCCACTTGTTTCTCATGATTATAGCTGTGTAGAGGAATTTGGCACACAGATTAATGATTGCTTAGCAGCTATATTTAGCAAAAAATCAATTGACTACTTTGCCTGTATTCGATCAATGGTTACGTTGAAGACTCAATATGGTTAACTTGTATAGAAATATCTATTTTCTAAGCTTGATGACTGTAGAATACTCAAACATGGAAATAAGCTATCTGGTTTGAACATATTGTAAATGTATGATAACAGACAAGGGTATTAATTGCCTAATTTCAATAAATTTGTACTTTTCGTACACAAGTGTATTTAGTTAATCAGTTACTACTGGGCATTAGCCATTATTGTACCTCGTAACCTACCCTGTTTTTGGGACATGAACGGAAAACGAACAATAACTTTGTACGCGCTTTAGATTTTTTTATGGCCCAAATTAAGGGACAAGTTATCTTTATAGATTATTTATCTAATTATAAAATGCTTCATGGTCAGAAAATATTTACTTAAGAAATATGAATAAACAGTCATAATTTTCCGGTATTTATGATGTCCGAGATGTTATTGTTTACTATACCCAAAGATTTAAAATACACAGATTGGAAATCTGTACCAAATCTTGTGCATGTATCTTGTGGCTGGTCTTCTGAAACATCTGAAATCTTGTGGTATTTAATATCATATATTTTCTGTTTTGATATAAACAGGAAAAACTTTTTAATCTATTCAAAAGATTTACTTTTCCGCTTTAAAATGACACCTAACTTATTGAAATCACTTGAGGAATAAAACAGTAGACCCCAAAGAGCCAGACCTACTACATTTGCATTTAATTTTCTCTGATTGGTTAGTTTTGACACACCTTTATGTTTAATGGCCTGTGATTGGTTAGTTTTGACACACCTTAACGTTTAATGGTTTGTGATTGGTTAGTTCAACTTAGTTGTGACACACCTTTACGTTTAATGGTCTGTGATTGGTTAGTTTTGACACACCTTTACGTTTAATGGTCTGAGATTGGTTATTTGTGACACACCTTTACGTTTAATGGTCTGAGATTGGTTATTTGTGACACACCTTTACGTTTAATGGTCTGAGATTGGTTATTTGTGACACACCTTTACGTTTAATGGTCTGAGATTGGTTATTTGTGACACACCTTTACGTTTAATGGTCTGAGATTGGTTATTTGTGACACACCTTTACGTTTAATGGTCTGAGATTGGTTATTTGTGACACACCTTTACGTTTAATGGTCTGTGGTTGGTTATTTGTGACACACCTTTACGTTTAATGGTCTGTGGTTGGTTATTTGTGACACACCTTTACGTTTAATGGTCTGTGGTTGGTTATTTGTGACACACCTTTACGTTTAATGGTCTGTGGTTGGTTATTTGTGACACACCTTTATGTTTAATGGTCTGTGGTTGGTTATTTGTGACACACCTTTACGTTTAATGGTCTGAGATTGGTTATTTGTGACACACCTTTATGTTTAATGGTCTGTGGTTGGTTATTTGTGACACACCTTTACGTTTAATGGTCTGAGATTGGTTATTTGTGACACACCTTTACGTTTAATGGTCTGAGATTGGTTATTTGTGACACACCTTTATGTTTAATGGTCTGTGGTTGGTTAGTTTTGACACACATTTCGTTGCCTCTGATTACCTTTTAATTTCACAGCCTTAGATTGCTTTATTGTGCCACAAGTTGGTACTATTTAAACTGATATGTTAAAGCACATTTTCCATGGGATACTGTTCCGGTGTCTGTTTCAGCAAATCACTACATAGCGTCCTCATTCAGTAACCTCTTGATCCATTTAATGTTGAAAGGGCTACATAGTGCTTTGGTCAAGAAACGGACACTAGACTCCTTTAAATCTGTCATAAAAAAGATCTGACTTTTGGACGGACAAAGGCGGACAATGTGCTGAACTGAAAATAAATTTGATGAATTATAAAATAAATATGTGCCAGACATTGTGACAAGCTACTGCATCTAGTGAAAGATATTTCTGTCCGCTATATTGACTAGGGACTGCTAATAGTCACATAAATGTATCTGCCCAAATCAGATTGTACCGGTGGCTTGACCCTTGGATAGTTGTCATTCCAGATAACTTGTCTTCTGATATTATGACGTGAAGTGTGCAACCTTCTGTCATGTCAGCATTTCTATGTGTCACCTGACTGGACAGTGCGACACAACATGACTGAGGAAATGATGTCAACAAATATTCAACAAAATTTGAGAAAAACAAATATGAGAGAAAGTTGAGAAAGAAAATAGTTTAAGAATTAAATGACAATGTTATTTTGGTGTGATGTTGATTAATTTTGATTATGAAAATCAACAAATAATGGAAATATTAGCATTGGATGTACGTATGTGTCAGATTATGACATCATGACAACAGCGTCGGATATAATATGTATGGTGAAGGTAAGTGGACTTGTCTTTGGAATAAATCTCGATTTTATTTCACAATGAAGAATGCCGAGCAAAGCCTTTATTCTGCCAGTCAGCATTCTGCTGAAATATGATAGACATAAATTAATGATATATGTGTGTCTCCCCTCAGATTAGAACCCAGGTCACCTGGTTAGGCGGTAAGCGCGATAACCACTGAGCTACGGAGGCACAAGAATTATTGTTAGCATGTAATTTGGGTTGAAATCTCAATGTCAATATTAATATTATGGGGTCATAGTCTTGACTGTTAATTTGGGTTGAAAAACAAAAATATCTTGATGTCATAACCTTTGGGATTTGATAATATCAATATCAAAGGCTTATGAATGTATCAATTTTAAAACTTCTTTGCACTCATTAAAACATTTTGTGGAAATAATTTGGTTGCAATTATATGTTCCATATAAGCCATATAAGGGAAAACTGTAAACATATGTCTAGTTACTAGTAATTTTATTCCTTGCATAATGTGGATAATTTCTGAGCAATTTTCTGTCCGCGAAAAGCCGTTCTATTATACCATATTGTGTAATACATTTGATGGGCTTTGTGCATAACTATCGTAACAACCTCTATTTAAAGTGGCATATTCTATAGTTTTGCACTAAGCCCTCGGTATATAATAGGCAAGAATATAATGTATGAAATAGTTTTGTACTGCGTAATATGAACTTAACTGTATAAATTACTTGGTAGAACTTCTAGATTAGGAATTTATCATGGATTTATTGTCAGAAATTTATTGTCGTTTTTCAATTCAAACTGGACTAACTGATGAGGAGGTTGGCTTTTGGTATAAAAAGGTAGGGTTCTAAAACTCAGGGTTTCAAATCAGATTGGGGTTTTCTGTCAGTGTAACTGTTCAAAGAGTCGGTAATTAATCTGTTGGTTCAACAGAATCATCAATGATGCCATATGGTCATTCAAGGGTTAGCGAAAAATATCCTAGTAGCGACTAGAACACATTCATTTGTTTGTTTGTATTCAACTGAGGCATGCTGTCTTAAGTTAAGTCACTAAGTCAGTAAGTGCCATGTTCATCTGTAAGACTGTTTCTTAACTGCCGGTTGGCAAATGCAGTGTTCCAAAAAAAACCCTATTTTTTTACCCCCAAAATGCTTGCTGTACCCCCAGTTTTGATGCACTATATAACTGTTACTCAGAGGGTACAGAATTGTAAGAAGACCTGGCCCCGATCTCCCGAAGCATCTCAAGCAAAAATCTCATTTCAAAATGAGATTGCACCTAAAGCAGAGTCTGAATTTCTAATAAATCTGAATTCTGGAATTAACAAAGAATAGTATTTGCTCTTTTTGAAGCTAATTTTGAGTCCAATCTCTCTTGGAAATTATCCCAAACGTAAATGGCAATATTTGAGATGAGATTTATCTCAAAATTGAGATGTTTCGAGAGATCGGGGCCTGGGGCCTTATTCACCAACATTGAAGTCTACAACACAGACTTGGACTTTATTTTGTCAAATGTTCTATTTGCTCTCATGTTGTTATAAATGTACTGATTTTGATATAAATTGGTATACATGTTCAGTGGATAAAACCAAATACCGGTAGTCAGACAAAATTTACATGGTTAAATCTTATTTCAAAGAAATGGCAGCAATTATGAATAATGAAATTGTTTAGTCTGAGTTTTAGACTGACAACGTTGGTGAATAAGGCCCCTATGTTTGTACACCCAAGTAAAAATGCCAGTGAGAACACTGAAATGACCTCTTTACTTAAAGGGAAAGAGACATTTGTATGATACAAAGAATCAGATGTGATACCATACTAAGGCTAGCAATGTCTGAAAAGACTCCTTCTTCTTTTATGTTTGATACACTTTAAGCTTTCTTAAGGCTTATTTTTCACCAGTTGGGAGGGAAACACTGAATTATATTTAAAAAATGACCCTCAGTGCCTGGGCTCTGATTCAAACTAGGGAACTTTTGATCCTTATTTATTTCCCACTTGACCCTTCGTATAATGTTAATGCTTTCTATATATTTCAGGGTGCTCGGGTGTGGCTACCTAACCCAGATTTAGTATGGAGAGGGGCGGAGCTACTTGAAGACTTCACGTCGGCACCGTGTAAAATAAAAGTCCAGTATGAGGAGGGGGAGGTGAGAATAAGCTTTATCAATTGTTTCCTGGATTCTTGTTTTATTACCTCGACTTTTCGAAAAAAAAAGTTGAGCTATATTATCATGACAGGTTTGTCTGCGTGTGTAAAGTTTATTGTCTGAGTCATTTTCTCAAAGACTATCAAAGGTACAGTATCTACTTGAAACTTAGCATAGTTATTCACCATCACAATAAGAGTCCATACTGACAAGGCTGAATACCCTGTGACTTATATTTGTTGAATTATCTGCCCTTGTCTCTATCAAAAATGAGAAAGTCGGGCGTCCAGCACTAATAGACGGTTCACTTCTTATAAATACATCAAAGCCTAATAAGGCTTCTCATATCTGCCCACCCGTACCCTTGTATCCTGCAATTCCTTGCACCGTTTTGATTTAAACAAAAGGTCAGTATCTCAAACTCAGATATTCAATGCTTAAAACTGCCCTGTGTGCAAGGTAGAATCATGTAATGGAACTTTCGTAATGTTTTGAACTTTCGTAACATTTTCTTAACATTTCATAACTGGTATAGCTTGGCTATTTTGACCTGACCCTGACCTTTATGGAAGAATATATTACAAGGTTCTTGCTTTGAATATATCAATTTCCGCAAGCAAATCGTGTAATATCGGCATTTAAGATTTGTGTTTGTATTACATCTCGAGCGTCATCATGATACTCCCCGATTATGAAAACATACAATCAGTGTTATAAACGTAGACAATATATCGACTTTTAAATTATAGTAATCAATAGGTCAGGCTCATGTCAATGTGGCCAAGCTATGCAAAATGTTATGAAAACATTACACACAGTCCATCACATGATTCTACATTGAACGCAGGGCTGTTTTAGACACTGAATCAAATATAAAAGATATGACCAGCTGGAGTAGGTTTCTGTTCCCCATATGTTTCAATTAGAAATAATAATTAATATCTACTAGTTTATGTTGTATACCTATGTTTATTATTCTTTATGGTCATTTATATTCCATTTACAGTGAATAATATTAATTAATAAATATTATTTACAAAAAAAAATAATTGTAAATATAATTAATTTTTTAGCATTTTTTTCACAATTCATCATCAGACTTAAGTTGACAATGAAATTATGTTTGTTTTAATTGAGTTAATGTATGAGTTAATTTTGCCAACCATTATTTCTCGTCATTTTCATGAGTCGAAAATGATGAAAATGATGAAATTATTTTTATTTTATTTTGTATAAAATTCACTTTTATTTGTATTTTTCACCATTTTCATGAGTTGACAATGATAAAATTATTTTTAATTCATTTTATTTATTTTGTATAAATTGTTTATTTCACCATTTTCTCACCAGCCGTCCCACCACGATGTACACCTGCACCGTAAACTGGAGAAAGAAACGGTAAAACTATACATGCACACTGTAGCTTTGTTACCTTTGTAGTGGCTTGACTTACTAGTAATGCACCTTTCAATGTTTTCATCCCAGGGGATCAGATATTTAGGCACAGCCAGGGGATCAGGTGTGGTTCCGCTTGCTTTTGAAGTTCAGAATCTAGAGGGTCATTTCGACGCTCTTTATTAAATTTTACCATTTTACTTGCAAATGTTCCGTCATGTTAAAAGAAAATGATCCCCTCAAATAAAAATTTTGATGGTCCAATTCTGGGTTTTTTTTTAGAAATTTCAAGGGCCAATACCATTACTAATGGTTTGGGCCCTTGAAATTTTTATAAAAAAACAGAATTTGACCATCAAAATTTTTATTTGAGGGGATCATTTTCTCTTAAAATGATGGAACATTTAGTGTACTCTTTGGTCAAATGGGAACCCTGATATTATAAACACCCCTCCTGTTTGGCTGGAAGTCCCTTGTTCTAGGGACTAGATATCAGGTACCCTACATGCTGGCCCCTCTCCCTCCCCTATTTGAAAACATTGAATGGTGTTGAGGGTGATTACTAGATTAATATGTAGAATGCCTTCTAACATTTCAATGCTACATTGTATCTGTCTTAAAAATTCTTCATCATGTTTGGCTTCAACTTTGTTTGCGAGCAATTTATTTTCAGTTCACAGTTTCTTAATCCTGAAGATGAAATATTTATTTACATGAAATATTTAATAGTTGTACTGGTATATGAACTCTCCTGGGGCCTGGGTGTACATTTCAGTCTAACTCTTATGCACTGTTGTCGTTAAAGGGTTGAATCAAGCCCTTGTCAGGTGGCGGTTCATAGTCAACTCAATTAATGTAAATTCATTAATATCCGAGGTGTATTTAATTTTGTGAATTTTGTAGATGACCTTAACCATGAAATTAAATCCCTCACACACACAGTATGATTTCTAATACAGTAACTATAGTGTGTAATTTAGTGGATAAAATATCCTTGAAATTAAGTCCCCAAGATTAAGTCTTTCATTGAAACCACAAAATTTTGTCCGAATGAAATTAAATGATTTTACAGTATTTAATAAACACTAGCTCCAGTCCCAGGCATTCAGTAATATTCCTGGCACTCTTCTAACTTCGGCATAAAATTTTCAGAAAATTCAAATTTTTCCATTTTGGATGTTTCATGGAGCCTCACAGAGTACAAATTTGTTAAATAGTCAAGATAAATATTAATGGACAATTTTACGTATCTATTTACTGGTACATTAGATTGGTGTGCACTTGATACTCTGTACAAATAATAATAAGTAGTAATAAGCATGGATTTATTTGTGTTGTCTAAGTGGTTTGGGGCCTACCAGTATGTACTTTTATTTTCATCAGTGTGGACATATCACATAGTTTGTGAGGTAATCTTCGGCTTCCTCAAAGTTGAAAACTACCATACCTGTAGCAGTTGAGTGGGTTTCGGGTAAAAACTGGACTTTTGCACAACTATATTAAAGAGGCGTTTCCTATAGCTTTGATAGTTTAAATCAGGAATATTATACATTAAATGAGAATCATTATTGCTTAAACTCTTTAAATTTTCAACAAAAAGCACCCACCAATTACCGAGAAAAAATGAAAATGTATTTCCGTAACAAGCCAAAATGGTCACGAGTTGTTTCCCTTTGACCACATAATAATAAATTGCTGGAAGCGATAAATTATTATTGGTGATTTAAATATATGTTTGACATTATAGAGACATTTTTTACAGTATAAGGTAATAGGAAGTATCAAACTTTATACAGTTGTATTTAGAACATTTAGTCAGCATGTGCCATGTGTAGTCGAGTAAGGACCCTTGTCATTAGGCAAGTTAGGGCATACCAAATCGATTTAATGTTTAGTGTCAGGTCAGGCTTTCTGAAACCTAGCTACCTGGAACTTTATTGTTGCATTAAAAATACGCAAAATTGTATTTAAGACATGGAAAAAGTCTGTACAGGCATTTTAGTAACATATATTATTGTTGAGTCAGTTTTAATAATTCAAATAGAACACAACTTTACTAGAGAAAATTGCCTCTAGAGTGGGAACATCGAGAAGATGTATTGTTTTTCTAATGTTTTTATTTCAAAAATCGACTTCAAAACTTAGACTTGGTATGGCCTTAGGGCATCTGTCACATTCTGTGTCATATGGACACATTTCTTAATCTGTACTCTTTTCTGACTTTTGTAGTGCTAATATTAGATATTGTATGTTGCTGTGATAATAAGGCTAGCAGTACCATGGTACTGTAAAATCATTAATTTTCGTGGGGGATTAAATTTCGTGGATTTCGTGGTTCACCTCAACCACAAACTTTAATCCCAACAAACATTAATTTTGACCCCTGTTTTATTACATGGAATGAAAAATCCACGAATTCAAGTCGCAAAGAAATTGTCTTTTTTACCAAAACCACAAAATTTCGTCCCAACGAAATTAAATGATTTTACAGTATTCAATATTGATCTAACTTTTTTTAGCAGCTTAGAGGTAAAGGACAACCTATCAAATTACACCATATTAATCTTTAGGTCAGTAACAGGTGATACGATTGGTTATCCTTATTCTCCAATAAAATAAGATCTTTATTGGACAATTTAAGAACTCGGACCTTTAAAGGCTGATCTTAGCGTTTCTGTATCTGACTTGCGCTCTGTTTGCTTACCATATTCAGTGTTTGTGGGAATAATTTATGTGTACCTATATCTATATAATAGTTCAGCTTTGCTATAAAGGCCTGAAATAAAATATTGTATGTTTCCTCTCCATGGACCCCTAGTATTGTTATTTAGGGTTGGATGACATAGATTTGAAAGAAGATTATAAAAAGAATGAAAAAATCGCTTATTTCGTCCCAATAAATTTGTCTCAATAAAAAATTTCAAGTCTGTGCAATTTGATTTCGCAATTAGGTAGCAATGGGGAAACAAACATAATTTTATTTTTGGCCAATTGAAACTTTGCAAGAATGGTTCATTAGCATTTCGATTTGTTTTGAACTGAATGGGAGTTTGGTTTATTAGTTTGTATTTTTTGTTCAAAATTTTTTGCATTGTGACCCCTTCTTCAAAACTTGTTCTTTATTGAGTTTGCATGTTTTGTTATGTACTTTGTTCCTCCCTGCAGGATATTGTATAGCTAGTTTGCGATAGAAAAAAATCGTGTTTTTTAAACATTTCTCTGTAATTACCAAACCAACAAGTATGAAATTTTGCACGAATAAATGAAATATATCTACCTAATACACACTGAAATTTCAGTAACATCAGACATAAGTTAAAAAAGTTTTGTTCATAAGTTCTATGTAACATATTTGTAGTTTTGTATGAAATATCAAGTTAGAAGACTTGATACTTACAACAGCCAATTTTACGGTCACGTGATACGCATAACGGTATATTTGCATATTTGCAACCTACTTAATTTAACACATGCGAGGCCCGTCTGTGAATATGACAAAGTACATTTAATTGCTGTACATTGTTTATAGGCGACACACCTAAATAAACCAAATCATACGGGCCTCCTAATTCTTGTCTTTATAACAGCAATCTCAATCCCGCCGATCACGGATTGTAACGGATAAATAATTGATAGTTAATCATCAATGGAATACCAGATTACCTCCCTGCGTTAAACTGTAAATACGCATGTAATTTCAATATGTAATAAAGAATAAATGTCTTTTAATTGGTGACTAAAAATTATGAAATTCAAAATGGGAGTAGGTAGGAAGTTAA
The DNA here is from genome assembly GCA_963678985.1 of Spisula subtruncata. NCBI lineage: Eukaryota > Metazoa > Mollusca > Bivalvia > Venerida > Mactridae > Spisula > Spisula subtruncata. The sequence continues at coordinate 14,386,351 of OY787677.1, read as the reverse complement.
TGTAGTTCTATGTAATTTTTTTATCGCAAACTAGCTATATATGTGTTTAAGTTATAATAATTAGATTAGGATCTAGTGGATTTTATATTAATTTCATGCATTTTACTGTACAAACACTTTTATTCTATTTTTCTTATAAGATTTGTATGTTACAGATTTTCACTGGCTCTACGATTATGCAGCTTTTTGTTTCAATCATTCTGATTGGTCAATAGAATATTGCTGTTTTGTATCTATAATTTTGATTGGTCCATAGAAAATTGCTGTTTTGTTTCTATCATTTAAATTGGCCAACAGATTGTAGCTTTTTGTTTCAATCATTTTGATTGGTCCACAGAATATTGCTGTTTTGTATCTATAATTTTGATTGGTCCATAGAAAATTGCTGTTTTGTATCTATAATTTTGATTGGTCCATGGAATATAGCTATTTGTTTCAATCATTTTGATTGGCTGAACAAATGTTTTACATATTTTCAGGAGTCTGTGATTGATATTAAAGATAAAAGCAAACTTCCACATCTACGAAATCCTGAGATTCTCATCGGTGAAAATGATTTGACATCACTCAGTTATTTAAATGAACCAGAAGGTATGTTAACTAATATGTTACAGTGGTTTTGATTGGCTCACAGAATTATATAAGTCATTTTGATTGGCTCAAGATAAAGTAAAATTGAAGTTTGCAACCATGAGTTTGATTGGTTTAGAAAATGTTCATGTTTGGTGTCAATCGTTTTAATTGGCTTACCGTATAACCTCGTGTTATCACCCCCGGGGGCGATGCATTTTCTGAAAAAATAATTCCATACACAGTCGGACCTCGTATAATCCCCCCCCCCCCACGGAACGGAACGGTACCGTATAGTATGGCACTTAGCTGTTACCTTAACCTGTACAAATTACTTCCCCTTCATAAAAATACCAGACTTTGTTTTTTTTGCCTATCGTACGCAAAAATCGCTGATAAACATGTAGTCTACGCTATAAATACCGGTAAATAATTACTCAGCGGTAATTAATTGTTTGTTTTAATGGATTACCGTAGCATGACTGACTATTATTTTGGATTTGTGTGGATACTTTATTGGATTACTGTAGGACCAATTGTTGAAGTTGAGATTATTTTTTTTCAAAAATCGACGGGGGGAGTTAAATAGAGGGGGGAGCGCTAATAGGAGGTAATACGGTATATCTATTTCAATGTTTGTCTGCTTCAGAGTATGAGTCATAATTGCATAGTATGGTGGTCTGTTTTTGTCCTGCCATATTGTCATGTGACCACTAACTGCAATTATAGGTACAAAAGAGTATTATGGGGAATCTGGGTGCAAGCCTATGCTGCAGCTGTTTCTGACTACTAAGACGTGTGTGCTGATATAAAGCATTATACTATACATTGTACCTATGCTCTCAGCCGTTCATGAACTTAGCGGTAGAGTGCACAGCATCAAACAGGCAACTGGTTGGACAATAATTTGTCCGTTTGATGCAGCAAGGTTGTATCTCGCTATATAATCAATAGTAAGATACCCAAAAGGGAATAATTATTGTCCAACCAGGTGCTTGATTGATGCCGTGTTCTCCATCGTTAAGTTAATTGTTATATTGTTTTAAATGTAATCTGACTTAAAATAAAGATTGTATTGTATTGTATTGTATTGTATTGTATTGGTATATTTATCCAGCATGTTACCACCGATTCACAGATAAAGTTGATGTAGCAATATCTGCTCATCCAACCATGAACAATGTATTGCCAATTCAAGGGTTGCCTGCAAGAAGGTCATAACTGCTTATAATAAAGACGGACATACGACCGTCTTGCAGGCAAACCCTCGAATTGCTCTTAAAAAAGATGTGATACTATTCATTCAAGAATCTCAATGTTTTGAGCTTGGTTTGCTTTAGTGCATTTATAGCTTGGCCACATTGACATGAGTCTGACCTATTGATTACCATAATTTAACAGTCGATAAATTGTCACGTTTATAACACCGATTGTATGTTTTCATAATCGGGGAGTGTCACGATGACTCTCGAGATGTAATACAAACACGAATCTTAAATGCCGATATTGCGCAATTTGCTTGCAGAAATTGATATATTCAAAGCAAGAACCTTGTAATATATTCGTGCTTAAAGGTCAGGTTCGGGTCAAAATAGCCAAGCTATACAATAGTTACATGTTTCTTATGATATATGTAATAAAGCAATGTATATTGTACTTTCAGTATTATACAACTTGAAAGTACGTTTTGAAGAAAGAAACATTATTTATACATACTGTGGTAAGTAAAAATGTATATTGTTGTTTATATTTTTATGTTGTTTCTGGGCGTTTCTGGTGCTGTTGTTTCTGGGCGTTTCTGGTGCATGTTTGATGAGGCCAAGTAGGAATAAATTAGGAAAAAGGAGTACTTGCTTACGTATTCCTCTTCATATATGGGTCATAAGGCTGCAATGATCTCTCTCCCACTTGGTCCTGTGTTTGGTTAGTTTATAAACCTCCCTTTGATTCACCCATGTCGACAATTTCTAGTATTTATGTACTCGGCCAGGTTGTCTTTGGTGTAGTGGGTTTCTGTTGCCCATGTTGTGTCCAACGTCTAGCAACCTTTGGTTGTCAGGGTTTGGTCCATGGAGTAAAGGGTTAAAAACTGTCAAAGGATAGGGTCACAGCCATAGATGAGAATGTGCACACATGCATAAGATTATTTGAAAAATAGGAATCATGAGGTGTGTGAATATGGCAAAATGGCATTAAAGTCCAAACTTCCAATAATCATAATAACCCCATCAACTTTAAAAAGCTACGAGCAAATTGGACAGGGAAGGCAGCGCTCCACTTAACCAGCCGAGCACAGACATCATAAATAACATGACATAACACGAGTACATGGAACAATGCCAAAATATAATCTAAAGAAAAAATGAAATGCCCAAGTCCCAGCTGTAAAAAAAGCCAGATAACCAAGTTACATATAAATATATTCCAAAGCGGCGACCTCTAGTGACCAAATGAGGCTTTGCTGTGACTTGGCCTAGTTTAAGCCTTATGTGCGTAACATCAATTAGAGCTAGGGTGTTAAAAGCTTGTTGCTAACATACTCATTGGGTGTATAAAGGAAAGTAGCATTCTATTATTTGGTTATGACACATAACTGTGTCCGATGTGGCTTCAATTAGGTGGCACCGTGAAGTTAAGAGTAAATAGCGTGTGACACATTGGGTGTAAACTTGAACTATAGTCAAAAGAGTTACAAACTTGCTTGCTGGTGCAAAAATTCATAGCTACTGTAAATCACTTAACATATTTGCTTGTTGAATTCTTTGTTTTGCAAGTTTAATGAATTTATAAATAAGTGATGGAAGAGTATGCCTTCAAGATATTTTTTTTTTATAGATATTTTAGTTGTTAAAAAATCATTCGCGAATGTACCTGACATACCATATACTGTAAACCAATTAACTTTACCGAATACTAACTTTCACAGATTTGCAAATTTTTTGTGTTTTTAAGTCTCACACAGTTTCCATATTAATGTTTCAAACACTATCGCGTCTACTAAATTTTGCAAAATTCTAATTTTGCGAAAAACAGCAAATTTAAATCACGCGAAATAATTTCTTTGTTAACAGTAAATGAAATAGGTAAAAACAATGCATCAAGCTGTGTGACTGGTTATAAACAATTAAACCTCAATTATCGGATTAATTAACACACCAATGACATTTACTGTTTGACTACATATTGTATATTGTGCTTTTATATAGCAATATATTTGGACCATACACAAAATGTACATCAAAGTCATGTTACATTATATGTATATGTCAATCATGTGTTGATTTGTGTGTTAGGCCTTAAAATAAAATATTATTGTTTCCCGTTCCGCTAAAAAGAAATAACACTACTTATCAAAAAATTACTACTACCAGTGAAAAAATTGACTTTGTTGAGAAAGGGAACATTTGGGGAAAACAAATTAGTGAAAGTCATTATTTAAACACCAGAAAACATTACTGTTGGTGTCTGTCCTTTTGATTGGCCCATAGCTTATTGAATCAATTATTATGAACTGATATAATGCTGTTATTTGAAATGAAACATTTTGGTCATTGGTTCTTAGAATATTTCTGTTTGAATGAAACATTTTGGTTGGATCTTAGAATATTTCTGTTTGAATGAAACATTTTGGTTGGTTCTTAGAATATTTCTGTTTGAACAAACCATTGTGTTTGGCCTAATATGTGGCAGATAATTTGGTCTTTTAAGTAGCAACGAGAGATTTCCAGTCTGGTACAAATCATTGTGGTGTTTTTACCCAAGAGTCCTATGTTTACTTTATTATGAAAAAAATCAATTTATGTGTTACCTCCTTATGTGGAGATCTATTCCCCTGACCAGTCTATACACACTAATACTGTCTGTTCTCACTGATAGTGATACATAATGATTGATGATATTGTGTTCAAAATCTTCATTCTGATCTGTGGTAGGGCCTAGTCATTGAGTGCATGTGGCATCCGATCTGTCAAATGCTGTGGAAAGTTCTAGTTTGTAAGTGTATGTGGTATTCAATCTGCCAAATGCTCTGGTAGGGCCTAGTCATTGTGTGTAAGTGGCTGGTGGTCTGTCAAATGCTCCTTTAGGGCCTAGTCTTTGGGTGCATGTAGTTTTTGGATCTGCCAAATGCCTGGGTAGGGCCAAGTCTTTGGGTGTATGTAGTTTTTTGATCTGCCAAATGCCTGGGTAGGGCCAAGTCTTTGGGTGTATGTAGTTTTTTGATCTGCCAAATGCCTGGGTAGGGCCAAGTCTTTGGGTGTGTATGGTTTTCAATCTGTCAAATGCCCTGATAGGGCCTAAACTTGGGGTGTATGTGGTTTGCGATCGGCCAAATGCCCACGGTTGGCCTCTGCTTTTAGTGCCATTTTAGGCCCTCTGCTTCAAGTGCCACAGTAAAACCTTGTTATGTATCCCTAACTTAAGGTCAGGACCAGGCTATTTCTCCTGACCTTGTACTAATATATGTTTGTTCAAATGAGTAAATCGATAAAACAGACATGAGGTTGACATGTCAATGTTGACAGGTTGATCTGTAGTTGATAATTAGGTAATTATAACGGGGATCATCAAAATGTCAACTTGTCAAGGTCGATGTGGTAGGTAACTATGTGTTTATATATGGTGTACAAATATTGCCATAGTCCTGCCAAGTACTCCTATTAAAGTGGAATTACTCCTATTTTCGTTGTTAAATTCTGGTTTTCCAAGTACATTTGAAAAAGTACATTTGATTCATTTTATGATCTTCTGTCCTATATTTATAACCACTAGAATTAATACATTCCTGCTTAATGCATCTAAATCCCTTATAAATCACATTTAAACTTACTTACATCTTGTGACATACATGTTTTGCTTTATCACTCCTATTTATTTTGGATTTAACTACCTTGGCAGGTATGAGTATTGCCATATGTGTCTATCATTTCAAGAAGCATTCTTATAAATTCTTACATTCTAACATCCTACCACAGTCAGGGAAAAGTCAGTGAAAAACATATGTTCAGGGGAAAATTTGGTATTCAGGAAATATAAGAAGTTGGGGTATTCTTTATTTAAGATGTCAATTAATTTCAATTCCTGTGAAGAAAATGTTTCTAAAAAATCTTTGCTCTCTTGCTATGCTCGCTTGGGACTTTATTTCATGTCCTTGTCATTGATTGTTTGATTTTGACACCTCCTGATATAATGAGCAATGATTGGTTAGTTAGGACACACCTCTGGGATATAATGGTCACTGATTGGCTGGATGTAACCCAACTTCACATATATTGATCACTGATTGGTAGGTTTTGACACACCTCTGGTTACCCTATGGTTTTATTTTCAGGAATTGTTCTGGTTGCTATAAATCCCTATGAAGTTTTGGATATATACAACAATGATATCATACAGGCGTACAGCGGACAGGATATGGGGGCCATGGACCCTCATATATATGCTGTGGCGGAGGAAGCGTTTAAACGAATGGCCAGGTAAACCTAGATGCTTTTTACATGTAATCTATGGTCTGCATGTTCAACAATATTCAACATTGGGATTCAACCTTGTTGCTCCAAAGGAACGATTTTTAGTCTCGCACCATTCAGAATTGACAAAGTGCCCTGGCTGAGAATTAAACTGGAGACATCTTGATCCATAGTCAAGATGTTATCTATTTGTGCCATCAGGCATCATATTTCTTACAGTTTCTTCTGTCATTTACTGATTCAATGTTCCATTTTATTCTGCACAAAATGTAGTTTGAGACCAGTCTGATAATAGAAGTTTCTGATTGGTTGGTTCCAAGTTTATGTTGGAATCAACCAATGAAATGCCTGCATTTTTAGACTGGTTAACAATTTTGCATTTTTGACTGCATATTAACTCAAATATGATTTTTTACCTAAAATGAAAGCCCATGCTTCTTCATCTTGTGTGTATATGTCTGGTTTTTATGATGTGTTCACTACATGTAACACAAATTATCAACAGACACATTATATAATGCAAAGTCTTGGTAGTTAGTTTCTAAAGCACCCATAACGGACATGATGGAATTGGCTTGGGACTGATATTCTGGCTGCATGTCATCTACAGGAGTGGGCAACTGCTGGTGTTAAATGAATACTTGCCGGTGTTTATGATGATCTTTAAAGTAACTTCTTCTTGGCAGCAATTTTTAAGTTTTGTTTAGTGTATTTCTCCGATAACTGCATAAGATGATGTGCTGAACTTTTGCAAATTTGTTTGTGATGAAATTTCACATGGGTCATTGGAATAGCTTGGCTAATTTGACTCAAGCCTGACCTTTTGATTATCATAATTTAACAGTCGATATATTACCTACGATACTACACAGATTGTATGTTTTCATAACCTAGAAGAATCACGAAGACGCTCGAGATGTAATAGAAACACAAATTTGAAAAACCGATATCTCACGATTTGCTTGCAGAAATTGATATATTCAAAGCAAGGACCTTGTAATATATTCTTGCATAAAGGTCAGGTTCAGGTCAAAATAGCCAAGCTATACCAAGCTTAGAAATGCATATTGTCAGGAATTTGAAGTCAAATTAACTATGCCCCCATCTTTGATGAGTCAGTATATTGCTTTGCTCATGTCTGTCTGTCTGTCTGTCTGTCTGTTGGTATACCATATGGTTTCCATTCAATAGCTCAAGAACGCTTTGCCCTAGGATCATCAAACTTTACATGGTGGTTGGTCAGAAATAGTAGATGACCCCAATTGATTTTGAGGTCAGTAAGTCATGGGTCAAGGTCACTGTGACCTTCACCATTTTCAACTATTGGGCTGCATACATGTTTTGCAAACATCTCTCGTTACATTTTAGGTTTGAACAGAACCAGTCAATTATTGTCAGCGGTGAATCCGGTGCGGGTAAGACTGTGTCGGCTAAATATGCTATGAGATATTTTGCTATGGTTGGTGGTTCACAGAATGAAACACAGGTGGAGAAGAAAGTTCTGGCTTCTAATCCCATCATGGAGGTAAGGGGATTACTCCTTACACATGTAACTATATCATTGATAAGGACTAAAACGAAAAAACAACTACATTTTTTTGTGAAACGTACATTATATATTTTAATATAAAGAAAAATATAAATTTTACATTTTTTTTTCATTTCTTTTTCATTATCAATGATACAGTTACCTGTGACTTCTACATGCTTTTTACTTATCCGTCTCTGAGCAAGAATAATCTACTCGCTACACTCGACCAAGGAGGAAATTGTTACATGTGAGGGCCGTTTGACATGATCAATATTCCGAGGTGTCCTAGATCGATGTTGGCTGCCACTCACACAGAGAGAAAAAGTCACCCCTTGGATACTTGAACACGGGTTTCAATAGGTAGCCCATTGACCAGGGGAAGTTAAAATGTTAAAGGATTGTCGAAAGGATGAAGTGCTGAAAATAGCCCTAAAAATGGGTAAATTAACTTTATAGAATATATTTAAGCAAAAATTAAAATAGAAAATGATACCATATTTACTTATCTGTTTTATGTATTTTTAGGCTATAGGAAATGCTAAAACAACGAGGAATGATAACAGTAGTAGATTTGGGAAATATATAGAGATTAGCTTCAACAAAAGTCACGAGATTATAGGGGCCAATATGAGGACGTACTTACTGGAAAAATCTAGGTAGGGTTCAGCAGCTTGTATTGCAGTCAGGGAGTGGTATTCACAAAGAATCTTAAGGGAAAACTTAAAATTTTCTCAAAATCTTATAATTTCCTTAAGTGTATCAGCTTAACAGGAAGACTAAAAATATGACCTTTTTACATTGTTTTGAAGTGTTATGTACAATGCTACAATAATCACCAAGAAAAGTTGAGTTATACTTACTTTCTTGCAAACTATGTATAGTTCAATTTTTTAACTTAAGTCAAAATATTTAAGTTTTTCGCTTAAGATGCTTTGTGAATACTGGCCCAGGCCTTGAATACTTGACTCCTATTTGATTTCTGTAAACTTGTATACTTTCCCGAATACTTTCAACACGTAAGTAAAGAAATGAATTGACAATCGGCTGATAACAATTTCTCCTTATGATAATAAAATTGTAAAGCACACAAATGGAAGTACTTGGAAAAATGGTGATAGCTTCACCTAGTGTTTGTCAAATGTACACACTGTGTATGTTTTGCAAGATATATAATGAAACTTCCCTTGTATGTCAAAATATAATGTCTTTGAGAGTTAATCATAATTTCGACAAAAAGTATTTGATAGTTTTCAATATTTGACGTGATTATACGGTATTCTGGAACAATTTGATCCTTTGTATATTCCAGGGTTGTTTTCCAAGCCAAAGATGAGAGGAACTATCACATATTTTATCAGCTTTGTGCGTCTGCAGATACACCGCCATTGAAAAAATTCAACTTGTGTAAGATTTTTTATATCCAATACTAATCCAGGAGCATTAATCATACAATTGGTTGTTTGAAAACATCTGAATGGCTGATTTGAAAAAATCATAGCATCCGATTGGTTGGTTTGAAAAATGCATGTTTCTAATTGGTTGTTTTTAAATAGCTCAAGTATCTGATTGGTTTAATCTCTAATTTCTGGCAACTGATTGATTGATTTTAAAATTTCAATTGCCTGATTTTTTGGTTTCTAAAAATTCAAGAATTTGATTGGTCTGGTATAAAAATTCAAAGCATCAGATTGGTTCATTTTAAAATCCTTACATCTGATTGGTGAATTAAAAACATTTCTAGCATTTGATTGGTTGTTACTTTCAGTATCTGCAGAGAAGTTTTACTACACTAGTCAAGGAAAGAATATATGTATAGATGGCGTAGATGACGCAGCAGATCTGAAATCTACAAAGGAAGCTATGTTATTACTAGGTACATTTATGCATTATGTTTGTATGAATTTATTTATCCTCACCATCAGATATTCCGTATGGGTGAGGCCCCCCAAAAGAGTTTAGTCATCATAGGTTTGGGGGAAAGTGCAGATACAGGAAGTGTACTCGTTCCAGAGACACCACTGGTTCTTGTACATGTCAGGTGTTTAGTCATGGGACCTAGGTTTAAAGTCTCATTTGAAAGACTATTTAGTTTAGCATATTTTAGTTATGGTCAGACCAGGATTTGAACCCACAACCCTGAGATCAGAAGTCTCATGCTCTGAGATAAGTGGGCTAACTTATTTATGCATTATGTTTTCCTTGTATGTATGAAATGTTGACGCTTACATCAAAGTAACATATTCAAGATTTCACATTCTCGATGCCCGGATGAACTAATTCACACTTTAAATCTTCTGTATAACTCAAATTCAGATCCTATCCGACTGACATCAAATGTTTTCTCACCTCTCTTGTATAAAATCAATTGGTGCACCTCGGACAATTCTAAGACAAACCATCTCTTGGACATAAATAAAACGTCACCATTATTCAAACGGTTCTTAACGTTTTTTAGTGAAGCCAGAACAGTTCTGTACACAGGTTAAAAATGAAATTTGCGGCACTGATTAAACATCTTGGACATAAATATACTCTTAACTTGGCTTGTTTTATATTTACGTTCTTATAAACGTCATACATTTGCTGGGTACGTTGTGGTCTATTTTCTTTTAAACCTCGTCACATACCGTTGTTGAAACTTTCTACAAATTACTACACTTCCTACTAATTGAGGCCCACATGGGAGATTGGGTAACCAAATGTGTAGCCTCTTAAATAAAGTCTTAAGTTACTTACTTACTAACATCCGAGGGGGCTTCAAGATTCATCACGGAAAGACCTCAGTAGTTACAATTGATTTTTTCTCACCTCTGTAATATGAAATGTTTGATTTACTTATTTATTTCATGTTTTATTGAATTTTACAGGTCTCTCAGAGAAGAACATTCTGATGATATTTCAAATCCTGTCCGGTGTTCTACATTTTGGTAATGTCTTGATTAAAGAAAAAGATGGCGAAAGTTCAGAAATGGTGGTAAGTTGTTTTATAGCTGAATTAATTAGACTTAAATGAAATATGAAATTAGGTTCAGAAACTTTGATAAACAGATTATCTCCCCTGATATATAAATCTTCTAGTTATACATGAATAGTCTCCTTTTGTGTGTATTCCTTCTTTCAATCATGACTGCTGTGGTGTCCGTTGCCTAAGCGAAGCGCTACTTAGCGCTTTCCAAGGGAGGTAATCCATGCCTTCAATATATAATTGAACGGGAGGTAACTGAAAGAAAGGGCTCAGTACTTTGCTTATGCAACAGGCACTTTTTATGTTTGTAATGCTGGAGGGGTACCCAACTGTCCTTCTCAAGTTTAAGGCTACCTCCTTTTTGCGAATTTTTATGTCTCAAACACATGCAAATATAAGTGGGGGAGAAATAGTGCTTTTTCGTGTTGGACAACTTTTTGGATGGATGGCTGGGTCAAAGCTACAGAGTTGTCTGCCCTTGTTCCAATGTAAAATCATTGGACAGGTTTTGATGAAACTTCACTTGTATTTCACATGAATACTTGGATGCAAATTGTCAGAAATTTAGTCAGGATGATTATTGCCCCCCCCCCCCTCTCTCTCTCTTGTTAAAGACAATCACTTCTGTGTGACAACCCATTCGATTTATAAGGTATAATCACACACACACACACCCCCCCCCCCATAAAAAAATGAGTAGGTGTATTATTGTGCTCTTATGTATAAATGGCCAAATCTGTGCAGAGGAATTTAAACTTTAGTGTTGGTTCAAGTATGATGTAGGTCGAAATCCACTAAATTCTTGAAAAAGATATGATACTTCTTTTAATATTCTTCTTCTTATTTAAAATTTAATTAATAATTAACTCTTTAACTAATATTTTCTTATATTGTTCAAAAATGTTTTTGTTCATTTTGGTCATGTTAAAACTTTGCATGATAGAATGTTTACCATAGTAACCATAGTTACCATTTTTGAAGATATATTATTTAGGTGATACCATTATAACCCTTGATATGTTTCACAGGGGGTCCTTTAATATAATCCCGGAATATTTCCTATTTTTTGGATTGGATTTCATGCCTCTTATAGAGTTAAAGGTCCCCTGATATCTTGATATTTTTCCTGATATTCATAGATTGAACACTGTCTACGTGTTTTTGATCACACATTTTATGAGATCAAATATTGCTGGCCATTGTTATATCTCTAGGGTTGGGTGGTTTTGTTATTCTTATTGATCATAACATAATTATGCAACTTGTTTGTATAGCTTGACCAGATTAAACTGACACTCATCAAAGTCTGTAATCGCGTCCGGCTGTGTTCGGCTGTATTTGGGGTTTGTATATTTATTTACTATGTACCGTTAACTCCATATAAGGTCATGTATAATTGTAAGTATACGTTTTCTATAACTTCAGAGTTTTCCGGACTTGAACGAATTATGCAAGAGTCTCAGTTTAATCTGGTCAAGCTATACTTGACGTGTATTTTTGGTAGTTATATTTTGTTTATAATTAATTGTATGGTTTAATGATTTGTGTTTAATTGTGCCTGTTCTTGGATTGTGCCTGTTTTGTATGTTAAAATTAGTAATTTTTTCTATGTTTTTGAATGTTTATTGAATGTTTAGCAAACTGTAACACTTTGAATGTTTTATTTGTGTAGTTTGTTTTATATACTGTAAAATCATTTAATTTTGATAGGATAAAATTTTGTGGTTTTGGAAAAAAATACCATTTTGATGGGATGTTAATTCATGGATTTTGCATTTCATGCAATAAATACAAGAGTCAAACATATTGTTTGTCACAATTTGATTTTGTGGTTGAAGGTGAACCACAAATCCACGAAATTTAATACCCCATGCAAATAAATGATTTTATAGTATGACATATCATTGTTAACACTGAATGATCTCTGTATAATAGTTAACCATTATCATTGTCATCGGTGACATCACTACCAGCAACACCAAAAAGACCAGCCACAAAAACAATGATAGCAACAATGAAAAGAGTGGCAACAAAAACAACAGCAACAACAAAAACATCAGCAACAACAACTAAAACAACAGCAGCAGTAGCAACAACAAAAACATCAGATGCAAAAAAAAAACAACAACAACAGCAGCAACAACAACATCAACAACAGCAGCAGCAAAGACAACAACAGCAGCAACAAAACAACAGCAGCAACAACAAAAACAACAGCAGCAGCAGCAACAGCAAAAACAACAAACAAAAGCAGCAGCAAAAAATCAAACAACAACATCATCAACCACATCAACATCTGCATCAATAGCAACAACATTATTGGCAACATAAGAATGGCCCTAACTATGACAGCCATCAGCTAGATTATGTACCTGAAGTTGTTCCCCCAACCACAACAACATCATCATGAACAAAACCACATCAGCAACAACATCATCATCATCATCATCGTCTTAAAAGCATCATCAACAATATCAAAGACATCAAAACTACAAGATTAACATCATTAACAACACTATCACAAAATCTCTATTACCATCACCACCGTTATCTATGGGTACCGGTAGATGATATATGTCATTACATGATGTGTATGTTGTATATAGGAGATGCTAGTAGTGATATATTTGTTGTATTTCGTGCACAGGAAGGAGAGGATGCAGGGTGTTGTATACATGTAAGTTATATTGAGGGTGCTACCTAGATAAAACATGGTGTGTGGTGTACCGGGGATATCCCATCATGCTAGATGTACATACAAACCTGTCAGTCATTCAAAATGGAGTCTATTAGTGGACCGTTTTTGATGTTAATCATTCAAAATGGAGTCTGAAAGTGAATCAGTCTATATAGTACTCCAATTTTGCTCCCTATTAAAGGTTTTAGAAGCATAGATAATTTTGTCCATAGTTTTTAGACTTTGGTCTTTTCTTTTTTAGGTCAGTAGGTCAAAGGTCAAGGTCACTGACTGTTTCCATTTCTGACTAACAGGCTGCCATGTGGGCATACATGGTTTACAAACATCTCTCATGCTGTATTTGTGATCAGCTGGATAAAACTATAGGTCGGGTTTGTCAAAGTGACTTAGTTCTATGATACATTCTCTCTTTGTCATGGATTTTGACCAAACTTTGTAGAAGTCATTCTTAGGTGGTCCTTGCAAATGATGAGTATTGACCATGAAGACCTGTTGCATCGTGTCAGGTGATGAGGTTGTAATAGTTTTAAAAGTGAACTTACACTATGCAAGGTTCACACAGGTCTTGAAATATCCTTGAATTTGGTTTCGACATTGAAAAGTTCTTAATTTAAGCGCTGCTTTGAAAAATGCCAAAATTATGAAAATTGCAAATCCTTGAATTTATATACACATGTGAGGTATAAGCCAATTTAAAGCTTTAAGGCATGACTAGTAAGTACTTTGTATTCTATCTCTAAAGGGGTCATTATTGAGAGATCATGGTAGAGCTATAGTCAGGGTGCATACAGATCTGGAAAAGTCATGGAAATCGACTTTTCTGAGAAATCATGGAAAAAACATGGAATTCTGGAATTTGGCAAATTGTCATGGAAATATCATAGAAAATTTTAATTTGTCATTGAATAATCATGAATTTTTACTGCTGGAATCTGTATAGTTCTCTTCAAATGAAAAAGTATCAACAATTCTGCATATCGGTTGCATAGAATTAGAAAGTTGTAACTACCAAATTGATATTTTGAGAAAACACGGAAAAACTGTCTGACAATTACTCTTTACTTATGGTAAAACAAACTTTTACAACTTCATTTTGGTCAACTTGACAAGTTCAGATTTTTATGAAAATGGGCTCATAAGAAGCTTATGTGATGCTTATTCTAAATATGTATGAATCTTAAAAGGTCGTAAGTTGCACTTACGACCTTCTAATTCTAAGCCATCGATATGTACTCTTGGTTTGGGTGGTGGGGGGGGGGTCAAAATACTTTATAACACGGGGCTTCATGGTTTTAAAGTATGTACATCTTACATGTGGGTATCACTGGAGAATACAATGTTATAATTATACCCTAGTTTATATTGTAATACCGATATTTGATATATATGTATGCTGTTGCCATAAAAATAATGTATACCGATTTGAAGTGTGAAGCCAAAAACCATCCTGAATCATTGTGTGAATCTAATATTTGTCCCAAAATTCAAACCTTTGATAAAGGAGACTGAAATATTTGTTTATGAAAAAATAAGTTTTCCCACCCTGTGTGCAATCCAGAATGTGTGAAATTAATTGGTTAAGAAAAGAAAAAAAATGAAATATTGAAGATAAACCTTTTAATTTGTGCATTTTATTGTGAACATGATTCCTATTGTGTAGGAAATGGTTCTAATAAAATAATGCATAGTCACATGACATTGTTTCTGTTCATTTATAAAATATTACAGCCTAAAATGTAGATAAAACAATGTAGCAATTATTCTATATTCAGTTTAATTTGAACTAACTTAGGGTTCTCACAGTAGGATAATAGTCAGGGGAAATGATGTTTTTCAAGGTCTGGGAAATGTCAGGAAATTTTTATTTAATCGGGAAATTTTATTCTTACTGACAATTCACTTCAGTTTTCAAAAGCAAAGATGATCTAGTTTAAATTAATGTTATATGAAGACAAAATCATTTAAAACATTGAATAGAAAATCTGATGACTTACAATCTCTAGTATTAATACCAAAAAGACATGTTTTGATCATAATTCATTTTACTTCGGAAATTTGCCTGGGAAAAGTCAAGAAAAGAAAGCAATAATTAATAAATCAAGAAAATTCTAAAAAAGTAACAAAATAGGACGAGTAAGGGAATTTAATTCCTATGATTTGTGGGAGCCCTGTCATTCTATAAAATTGCATAGTTGTAAAGCTTGCATTATATTTTTCATACTTCATTATATTTTGCCTCTTAAAATTTGCTTTGCATTAATGTAGTTGCTTCCTAGTTTTGTTGTTGCTGTTGCTGTTGTTGCTTTTTGAGAACATTTTTTTCAGCAAGAAAATTGGCAAACTATGTTGGTTATTAATTATAAATGGTTAACTGTCTGGTGGTCAACATATTTATACGATATGACCCTTATTTGAAAATTCTGTTTTAAGCTGTGTTCTCTATTTTGCTTGTTATTGCATTTTGCATGCCGTGTCAAATGCTACTTACTAAAATTTGGTAAAATTTTAAAGCTCTTGCTGGGAAAATCTACCAGGTTATTTGCTTTTCAATTCATCAACATTAAAACATTTACGATGGTCAATATTATTCCTGTAGTGAGGTTATATGGTATAGTTTTTTATTTTATGCACGTTAACTAAATAGTTAGATGATAAATTAATCAATTTAATGACATGCACAGTCCTAATTAATTTTTGAACCCAATTTTCTTCATTTTTTTATTATTCTTTATTATTTCTAAATTAAGTTTTTCAAGTTGGGGCAATTTTGGTGAGTTATAAGGGGGGGGGGGAGAATCAACATTTTAAGCCTTAAATTAACTTTTAATTTCATATGTTTTAATTCTATGTAAAAAACAACAACTTATCTTTCATAGTGAGTGAGGGTGAATTTCATATACTGTGGCTGTATGTATAATATTTTATATAATATTGTGTAATTCGATATAAAATGGTGGATTCATATAATTCTGTACCATTTCATATTATTCTATGGGTGCTTTTATTATGAAAGTGAACAGCATATACTGTAATCTATATAATGATTACCATAATGGAAAATTTTCATATAATCATGTGTAATTTCATATGTATTTTCATATAATTATATATATTTTCATATAATATAATGGCTGTAATCCATAATGAAAAAGGTGGATTTCATATAATTTAATGAAATATTTCAGCTTAATCAACAATCACTCATTTTCATATAAAACGTGTTATACTTGTATTATTATTATTTTATGGATGTAGTCATATCCATATTCATATAATTCTATAAAAATATATGAATATTACTTGATGAAATTCTACGAAATATCCATATTCATATAATTCTATTAAAATACATGAATATTACTTGATGAAATTCTATGAAATATCCATATTCACATAATTCTATTAAAATATATGAATATTGCTCGATGAAATTCTAAGAAATATCCATATTCATATAATTCTATTAAAATACATGAATATTACTTGATGAAATTCTATGAAATATCCATATTCACATAATTCTATTAAAATATATGAATATTGCTCGATGAAATTCTACGAAATATCCATAATAATTCTATAAAAATATATGAATATTACTTGATGAAATTCTATGAAATATCTATATTCATATAATTTTATAAAAAAGTATGAATATTACTTGATGAAATTCTACAAAATATTCATATAATTCTATTAAAATATATGAATATTACTTGATGAAATTCTAAAAAAGTGAATGAATATTTTTATGTAATTTGATATTATAATATTGGTGCATGAGGTCAAAAGAAGTGTGCAGATGGTCTGCATGTTGCATGCTTTATGTACGGTTGTTTTATTGTTGCCTTGCTTATGGTTATGTTTTATGCATGTTTCAAAGGTGGGTGGGGGATATAGCTATAGATATTGACTTGATCCTAACCTTTTTGCATGAATGCAAAGTTTTTGCATTGTATATATAAATAAAACCGCCTCCTCGATAGCCTAGTGATTGAGTGTTCGCTTCATGCGGGAGGTTCTGGGTTCGCTCCCAGATTGCGTCATACCAAAGATGAATAAAAATGGTACCAGAAATTCCATTGTTAGACTCAGCATATATGGGAAACTCGCTTATCTTCTCTCGTACCATTGTGTTGATGGATAATATCAGGAATGAGGTGTTGAGAGTGATTAATATAAGTTGGAAAAACTAGTTTTACAATCAACCTTAAATAAATTAGTATTTATATAAACTATTAATTTCCTAATGCAAATTAGAAAGATTGCTGTCTTTATCAGAATTTGTTTGTATTACACATCCAGTGTATTTGGATACTTCCTGGACCCGAAATTACAACCAATACTTACACTCTGCACTCAGTACTCAAATGTTGAAATTCCTTCTTTTGAGGTTCAAAACGACTTTTTTTAGAACGAGAAGTTGAGGTTACGTTGAATTGGTGGTAAATATTATCATTTGGTTGTTTCCAATTGAAATTTAGTGTATTTGTAATATGTGTAATTTACCAGTCTGAGTGCACTGAGATACGATACTTACGTTTTTATCCCATAAATAGTAAAAAATAGCTAAAACATGGTTCAAATGTGATTTGCAACATTCAAATAACAATTCTATACATTTCCCCACCTAGATTAGCAATCTAGAACAAATAATAGCTCATTAATATGACAAATTCAATATTTGAGTGCTGAGTGTAAGTATTGGTTGTAATTTCGGGCCCAGGATTATGAAAACTGGAGAATCAATTTTGACATCAGCTGTTCAATTATGCTATTAATTTAAATAATAGAAGGATCAGGTCATATTCTCCGTACTATGATTGCTTTTATATAGCTGTTACTGTCTCATGTTATTTCATTAGATTTGATTGTTTTACTTTTGTTTTTATAACATTTTCTTTTCTTGTGTAGTAGGATTGATTTAGTTAATGCAATTATATAATTTTTCTTTCCGAACATTCTAAAGAATGCAAAGCAAAATTAATGCTGAATCTCGCTGCATTGCATGTACAATTGATATGGCCTTGGCTGATAAGGTTGTTCTTATTGGACATTAATCTGAGATCCAATATTACTTATCCAGCTTATTGACTGAAGCTATGATGTATCTAGGATGTTCAATATTAGCATAAAATCGCTCATAATTTAAGGCCCATAGTCAAGCTGAGTGACACCTTGGGATATTTTAAATCCTTACAATATTATTATCTTTACAACTATTTCAACTTTGACTATATGGCAGGCCAAGGACCCATCTGTAGGACATGCCTGTAAACTTCTAGGTGTGGACGAGTCTCAGATGAGAACGTGGATTTGTAATAAGAAGATTACCACCGTCGGCGAGACCTTAACCAAACCACTGACTGCATCACAGGTAAATCAGGGGCTGTAACTCTTCTTCTCGTAAAATACTACCATATAATTCAAAAGTGAGCAAATCCCTGCATTCTGATTGGCTATGGATCGACATTCGGTGCTTTATTCAATGTATTTCAGAAGATCGGGTGTTTACACATCAGTGAATGAGCACGAAAGTTTGTTTAATCCTATAATCTCGGGATGTGTTTCTGTGTAAAATAACCCATAAACTTCTTTAATATGGAAACATGGACTGTGAGTCTGTGATATTTTTATGCCCCAGCATCTACTGATTGTCCTTTCTGTTTGTTCATTCATCCATTATGATACTTTCAAGTTGATTGACTTTCTAGTACATGTACTGTAAAATCATTAATTTTTGTGGGGGATTAAATTTCGTGGATTACGTGGTTCACTTCAACCACGAACTTTAATCCCAACAAACATTGATTTTGACCCTTGTTTTGTTACCTGAAATTCACTATCCACGAATTCAAGTGCCAACGAAATTGTCTTTTTTACCAAAACCACGAAATTTCGTCCCAACGAAATTAAATGATTTTACAATATAATCGACAAGGCTTCCACCAAGACATACTGTAAAATCATTTAATTTCGATGGGTTTTGGTAAAAAAAAAGGGTCAAAATTAATGCTCGTTGGGATTAAAGTTTGTTGTTGAAGTAAACCGCGAAATCCACGAAATTTAATCCCCCACAAAAATTTATGATTTTACAGTGTTAACTGAACGCAGTCTTGGTTTCAATTTTACTAATACCTATGTATTTAACTCTTGTTGACCGTATTGTTTTTCATGGGAAGTAACTCTAATTAAACTTTGTCTTTTCGAGGGAAGTAGGTCTTGTTAACAACAATGTCTTGTCAAGGAAGGTAACTTTTATTTAAATATTTGTTGAATTTTGTCGTGTCAAAGGGAACTAATTTTTGTCATTTTATTTTCAGGCAAAGTTTGCTCAAGATGCTCTGTCTAAGTGTATATATTCGAAGCTGTTTGATTGGATCGTGGCACAAGTAAACAAAGCATTGAGGAGTCAACTCAATATGAACAGATTTATTGGCGTACTGGATATCTACGGGTAAACTATTCATGCTTATACCTGATGGTATATAAACTATGCGCCTATAATTCCAAGAAAACATTAATTATGCACATAGTAATCATGCAATAAGGTCAAGAACAGGATTCTAAATGAGTAAAATCATGTTCTTTGATTTGATGTAAAAAACTTGACTATATCATACAAGTTTCCAAAATTCTACTTTTACTTGATTGATTGATACTTTTACTTGATTGAATGATATTGTAAAATATAGTCCACAAACTCTACAATTAACTCATCTTTACGACTTTATGTCGTGAAATTGATTTAAATTTGGCAAACCAATTGGTTCGAAATGGACGGATCAGTACAAAATGGCGTCTTCCCTGTCGGTACTTATCTGACCGCGTGATTTAATGGCCGTGTAATCTCATCAGATCGGTGCGTTAAATGATCCTATACATAGAGAAGATCCTGGATTTACGACGCACAGAAATAATTTTTAATGCATTTTTCGTTAATTTTAATGCGTAATCACGCTTTCATGCACCTTATCTGGAGCTCTGCTTGATTGATTGATTTAAACTTAATTGATTAATTGACAGATACTTGATTGATTGATATTTACTTGGTTGATTGATATTTATATTACAGGTTCGAGACATTCCAGATCAACAGTTTTGAGCAGTTCTGTATCAACTATGCCAACGAGAAATTACAGCAGATATTCAATATGGTAACTTGATTTCTCTGACATCTTTAATATTTATAACAAAGATATTAACGTTATTTATGTTACCATATATTAATGATCACCCTGTACCATTAATTGTGTAATGTACTTAGTGTCAATATGTTTTCAGCATGTGTTTAAACTTGAACAAGAGGAATATGTTAAAGAAGCGATAGAATGGTCGTTTATAGATTACTATGACAACCAACCCTGTATTGATCTGATTGAAGCTAAACTTGGTATTCTTGATTTATTGGACGAGGAGTGTAAGGTAAGGTAACACGCCTTTCTCATTTTATGGCCACTGATTGGCTGGTTGTGACACACCTTCACATTTAATAGCTTCTGATTGGATGGTCGTGACACACCTTCACATTTAATAGCTTCTGATTGGATGGTTGTGACACGCCTTCACATTTAATAGCTACTGGATGATTGGTTAATTGTGACACGCCTTCACATTTTAAGGCCATTGATTCAATGGTTGTGACACACCTTCACATTTAATGGTCATTGGTTGGTTAGATTAATTGCCCCTGGTAGGCTGAATTGGCACAAACCTTGAAAAATTGGTTTTTCCAGCACAACAAATTACCTCAGGAATTTGAATTCGTCTGTTCAAACAGAACCATCATGACACTCATTATGGTTTGATAAGAATATATCTGTTTGTTTCGATGCTTTTGGTTGGCTCTAAGAATGATGCAGTTTATAACAACCTCTTTGATTGGTTCAAAGATCATGTGATCAAACAGCTAACCAATCAGAATACTTCTCTTTACAGGTACCTAATGGATCAGATATGAACTGGTGTCAGAAACTGTATGGCAAGCACATGAAACATTCACACTTCCAGAAACCTAAAATCGGCACCGATTCGTTTATGATTCTACATTTTGCTGACAAAGTACCGTACACAGTGAAAGGTTTCCTGGACAAGAATCGAGATGCAGTCTCGGAGGAACATGTTAATATCATGAAAGCTTCTGAGGTTTGTATATGTTGTTTGTTTCTTTGCTACAGTCATTTCCATTGGTTTAAAGAAAAATGCAGTTTGTATTGTTTATTTTGATTGGTCTAGAGACTAATGCTATTTTCAACGTTCATTTTGATTGGTTTAAAGAAAAGTGCAGTTTGTATGGTTTATTTTGATTGGCCAATGGAAAAGTACTGTTCAAGTATTGTTAATTTTGATGGCTTTGAGAAAATTGCAATTATTGTACCACTGATTTTGAATCTAGTTCACAATATTTAAAAGCCAGATTAGACAGCAAGCGCACTGGCCTACAAAGGCACATATTATACATATATCACATGACTTTCCTTGTATACGGGTTAGTACAATCAGTATGTATAACTCTATACGTAAAAAGCGTAGTATAACTTTTAAATGACTCCATTTTATCTTCCAAATGACATCATTTTGTGCTGATAATGACATTGCGTGTAGTATCGTTTATATAGCGGAGTCGGTTATTTTCAGCCTAAAGATGCGCTTTTTCCATGTTATTATAGCCCTGTGATATAAAGAATCTAATACTTGTGTCAATTGATATAGACTTATATTAAACTCGCTTAAAATTTTTTTTCCCAAACTCGTTCAATTGATAGATCCTCTATATAAATAATGATTAGTATCTTGTATTGTTCACAGTTTGAACTTGTTGGTGAGTTATTTGCTGATGTTGGGAATGAAAACGATGCTGCTAAAGGGGGACGAGTTCAAGCGTTGAAAGGGGGACCAAAAGGGAGCTCGAAACAGATGAGGCGAACTGTCGGATCACAGGTAAAATTTTAAGTCAACAAACTAATACCATGTTGCAAATAAGTTTTTCAAATAAGGTCAGTTTTTACTGTGTTTGGTCTTTACTTTTCTTCAATGTGAATAACCAACTTGATAATAAAGCAGTTTCAATGTGTTCTGATGGTGGTCTTATTATTAAAGTTTTAATGTATGTGCAACGTTGAACACAAAAATAAACATGTTCAACTAAAGAAGAATAACAATAAATGAGTTGATCTATTTATTTTACTAACGTTTTGGATTAACAATAAGCCTTCATCTGGTTGTACAGTAGATGAAAATGCTTCTATGAGGTTTTACTACCTTTTATAAAATTACTCTTAATTTATTGTATTTCAATATTTCAGTTTCGAGAGTCTCTATTTCTATTGATGGACACGTTAAACTCTACATCACCTCACTATATACGTTGTATAAAACCTAACGACTTGAAAGCAGCCTTTATGTAAGCATTTTATCTTGTCTTATTCATTCACAGCCATTTTTATACCCCGGCGTCAACTCATTCAGGGGCATATAGTCTAATAAAAGTGTTTGTCCTGTTTGTCTGTCCATCTGTTTGTTACAAAATGTTCAACTTGATGGACTAAGCTAGTTATTATGGACAAGCCTTCCACCAGGCTATAAGCGTTTACTGAATACAGTCTTGTTTATAATCACAGATTATACATAATGTTACCCTGGTCAGGTGCCTTCTAAGAGATACCTTCAAAGTTGGAGATATAATCAGTTTGAACTCAATTTCCGATTTGTTGTAAAAATCTGAATACTAAATATACCTTGAAGTTCCATGTCTCAAACAATTAAGTGTTGAACACCTCCCCAGATTAGACGGCAAGCATACTTTCCCCCTAATCTATAGAGACACACATGTGATAGTTTGCCTCCGTCAGTCCGTCTGCCTGTCAAGAAAGTCAGGATCCTGTAATAACTCAAATAGTGTTCAAGCTACATCATTCTATGAAACTTGGTATGTGGATAGGAACCAATAAGGATATTATGCACTTTTATTTTAGTTCAGACAAAAATTGTGGTTACCATGGCAACAGAAACATTAACATCCAGAAAATCAGATATGGGGACTTCTGTCTGGCTTACAATTCTTAATTACTTGTTCATCATGTTACTATGTTACTTGTACATTTCAGGTTTGAACCCAAGCGAGCTGTAGAACAGTTGAGAGCGTGTGGTGTGTTGGAAACTATCAGAATAAGTGCGGCTGGTTTCCCATCTAGGTATGACGTTTGATAAACAGCTAGCAGCCGATTGGTTGTTTCTGGACACAGTCGAAAATTCTTGCATCTGATTGGTTGATTCTGGACACAGTCGAAAATTCTTGCATCTGATTGGATTTTTCTGGACACAGTCAAAAATTCTTGCATTCGATTGGATTTTTCTGGACACAGTCGAAAATTCTTGCATCTGATTGGATTTTTCTGGATGCAGTCTATAATTCTTGCATCTGATTGGTTGTTTGTGGACACAGTCTATAAATTCTTGCAGCTGATTGGTTGTTTCTGGACACAGTCTATAAATTCTTGCAGCTGATTGGTTGTTTCTGGACACAGTCTATAAATTCTTGCATCTGATTGGTTGTTTCTGGACACAGTCTATAAATTCTTGCATCTGATTGGTTGTTTCTGGACACGGTCTATAAATTCTTGCATCTGATTGGTTGTTTCTGGACACAGTCTATAAATTCTTGCATCTGATTGGTTGTTTCTGGACACAGTCTATAAATTCTTGCAGCTGATTGGTTGTTTCTGGACACAGTCTATAAATTCTTGCATCTGATTGGTTGTTTCTGGACACAGTCTAAAATTCTTGCAGCTGATTGGTTGTTTCTGGATACAGTCTAAAATTCTTGCAGCTGATTGGTTGTTTCTGGACACAGTCTATAAATTCTTGCATCTGATTGGTTGTTTCTGGACACAGTCTAAAATTCTTGCAGCTGATTGGTTGTTTCTGGATACAGTCTAAAATTCTTGCATCTGATTGGTTGTTTCTGGATACAGTCTAAAATTCTTGCATCTGATTGGTTGTTTCTGGATACAGTCTAAAATTCTTGCATCTGATTGGTTGTTTCTGGATACAGTCTCATTCTTGACTAATCTGTGCATCCTGCTTTGCTGCTCTAGAAATAATGAAATTATCTGCTGTTGTGGTCATTTGAAACTTAATAAACTGAATTTAAAACCCCTAGAACAATATTTGAAAAACAATTTCATGTAGGGATGTGTTCAAATGGTACCTGGTACAGACCTACGGGAGCGCGTACATCTGCAAGTGCTTCTCTATGTGTGTGTTGGAGAGTCCATATTGACAAGACTGATAACCCTGTGACCTATATTTATTGAGTTATCTGCCCTTGTTACTCTTAGAATTTTCACAGATGAGTAAAATTACTATCAAGAACGAGAAAGTTGAGCGTTCAGCACTCGTAGAAGGTGCGCTTGTCAGGATTGGTTATTCTACCTTAGACGAACCCCTTCCATAGGTCAAATAATTTAAGCATTTAGACCATTTTAATACATTTCTGTACCTGCTTTTAATATATTGTTTCCAGGTGGACGTACCCCGAGTTCTTCCAGAGGTATCGTGTACTGGCTATATCCAAAGATATCAACAGGAAGGATTTCAGGAAATCATGTCAGAATGTTCTACCAAAACTTATACAGGTAATGAAAGAGCTAATACATGTATAGACACTCAAATGTCTGCCATATTTCAGCAGAGTGCTGACTGGCTTTAAAGGCTATGCTCAGCATGTTTTTTATAAACCTGTTGCCCAATCCTATGTTTGTTGGAAATAAAATACATTAGATTCAGGTAAACATGTAATTGGTTTTGGGGAAAATAAAATCTTTGTGTGATTTTGATAAAAAAATGTTGGATCTTGATAAAACCCATAATTTTGTAGGACTATGAGGATGTGAATTTGAAGATTTTACCCAATCCAAAAATCTGAAGTTATGATATCCTTGCTAGACATTTTATCTTATACTTTGGATAAGCTGGAATGATGTTTAAGCAGAATTTACATTACACCAGGGTACTGTTTTATCAACGAACTAACGGAAATCGTAAACTTACGGTCAAATTTAAATTCAGTATAATTCTTTAACAACTGCACATCAAGGATAGATATTGTATTGTAGAAGTTCATTAGCTGAATCTTGATTAGTATTACAGCTATATTTACCACATTTTATAGTTTTAAAGGTATTATAAAGAATTTAAATTTGATCGTAAGTTTAAGACTGCCGTAAATGCGTTGATAAAACAGTACCCTGAGAGATCGCTCCTCTATGTTGTTTGTTGAAGGCTGCTTGGCTATGGTTTTTAAGTTAGTCCATTGAACCATGGGATTATAATTTACTGTTATAATTGATTTAAAGGGTATTGATTGACAACTAGTAATGTTAATTATGACCCTGGTTTGAAAACGTTATTTTCATGTCATTGTTTTAGGATGTTGATAAGTACAGATTTGGTAAAACAAAGATTTTCTTCCGTGCTGGTCAAGTTGCGTACTTGGAGAAGTTACGTGCGGACAAATTACGTGCATGTGGTATAATGATACAGAAACACGTGCGTGGTTGGTTGATGAAGAACAAGTATAGGAAGTTACGTACGTCCGCACTCGCCGTGCAACGATACGGCCGTGGTCTAATGGCTAGAAGGTTTGTGCTCATATAATATTATATTGGTTTCAGTAAATATATATCATAAAGACAGATTAATTTACAATTGAAAATACATCCACTTTCAAGAGTGAACATGATGAGATTGAATCATGTGCGACATCACTCAAGTTATTAAAGTTCAGTTCCTACTTACTGAAATCTAAGCTATAAGCTAGCACTATTTTTATCACATAACCTGTGGTCTCTGAGTGCCGGAAAGCCGTAAATAATTAAATTATGTTGACATTGATTGATTGTTGGTTGGTTCTGGGTGACATAAGCCTATCCATGCCTGAATCAACCTGTGACTTCAGGATAATACAAAAGTTGTCATGACGTCGCACACATTGTAACGCTAAATTGAATAAAACCTATGTAGCCTACATCATCCTTTTGATGGATAATTCTCTAAGGTTATGTGATGAATAGAATCTTACATTGGTGCTTATTACCTACAAGTTTTTATTAAACTCATCGACAAAACCACTCTGCAATGCCTTGTGGCTTATTATTTTGTCCACTTGTTTAAAAAAACTTATATGTAATGAGCACTCATGCAAGATCCTCTATATCTTGATTTGTGGAGACTTGAAAAAATTGTATGATATCAAATATCCCAAAAGTCATGACAGGGATGCCTGGACAACATATTGGAATTAGATACAAAATATTTCTTAAAATAAACCTATGATCAATCTTGTTAGTTCATTTTCTGAACACATTGTTTGTTCAAAATACCAAATTAACAATTTTCTTGAATATTAAATCAAAATGTAATTTATTGTGTAGGAAATGGTCCAACTAAGAGAATGCATGGTCACATGACCTGTTTCCGTTCAGTAATAAAAAAGTTATAACCAGTTTTGTCATTTCATTTTCTGAACACTTCAATATTTGCAGGTATGCACAATACTTACGTGAGACGAGAGCCGCCACCACTATACAGAAACACTGGCGTGGATACTTTACACGCAAATCATTCAACAGAGTGCAAAAGTCTGTTCTCAAAATACAGGTATAATATCCGTTTGTATTGTCATATTACTTTGACTTTCTAAGTGCCAATTTATTTATAAACCTATATCATAGTTTTACACTGAGCACTTGAAATGGTTGCCATTCAATAATTGATGAACCGTTGACCTTAATTTACTCAAAATTTACCATCAGTAGTTAAAAAGTCACGGTTGCTTACCATTGTTTGTTCAAAGGTCAAGGTCGCTAACCATCACAAGCTCAAATGTCAAGGTCGCTACCCATCACAAGCTCAAATGTCAAGGTCGCTGACCATCAAAAACTCAAATGTCAAGGTCCCTAACCATCACAAGCTCAAATGTCAAGGTCGTTTACCATCAGTAGGTCAAAATCGCCATGACCTTATCAACATTATTGGCCATTGAGTTGTCATGGCGGTATACCTGCTTTACAAACATTTGTGACTTGTCAATTTTGATGGTTATTTGACTTTAGTTCCGTATTTGTATGGTACTTTACTCTGGTTTCAGTCGGCTATCCGAGGATATTTTGGGAGGAAAGAATTCAGGAGAAGATTGTATGAGCATAAGACAACGCTCATACAGGCTAGAGTACGAGCTTTCTTGGAACGTAAACGATATCAACGTGTCATGTACGGCGTGGTTAAACTTCAAGGTCACTACAGACGAAGGAAAGCCAAGGCAGAGCTGAAGAGATTGAAGGTATATATTCCACTCCTTTTGATAACCAGTCTAGAAATACAGGCGTCTGATTGGTTGGTTGTGGCAACATTGACCAATTGCATGACTTTATTAATAGACTGATCGCAAAATTCTGTAATTTTATAAAACCAGTCAAAAATTTTAAGTGCCTGATCAGCAATAATCATGGCCACTCAACAAGGCTGTTTTATGGAATATTTGCATCTTGGTATGTGGATAGGGACCAATTAGGAGATACTGTAAAATCATAAATTTTCATGGGAGATTAAATTTAGTGGATTTCGTGGTTCACCTCAACCACAAACTTTAATCCCAACGAACATTAATTTTGACCCTTGTTTTATTACCTGAAATGCAAATTCCAAGGAAATTGTCTTTTTTACCAAAACAATGAAATTTCCTCTCAACGAAATTAAATGATTTTACAGTTTACAGTTTTATTGGTATAATCGGCATGTGAAATGCCTTTGAATTCAGTAATGCATGATAAATCTTTCTTTTTTATTTGGACAAGAATTGTGATTGTCATGGTAACAGAAACATAGAGAACCTGGTAGCTGACTTCTGTATTGCTCGTTTTTCTCCTCATGATGAGTTTTTGTTGTTTTTCTTCTCAGATTGAAGCCAAGTCTGTGGATCATATGAAGAATGTAAATAAAGGTTTGGAGAACAAGATTATACAGCTACAGCAAAACCTTGACAACCGGGTAAATATTATAGTATTACACCTTTTTTAAAATTCAGGGGTCAATTAAAGGATAATTTGGAATTCCGGGGATTCTACACTTTCAGCATATTCCAGGAAACTGAAGTTCAGGGGTTCAAAAATTCAGAACTTTAGGTACTGCATTTGCAGAATAATCAGGAAAATCTGAAATTCTTTGGGCCCTGGATATTTTCCAAATTAAATTTAGTCAAATAATATTTTCTTTTTCAATTTTGACATTTTTTGGGTACTTTTGCAGAAAGCTTGTTTCTTCTTCTTCCTGTTTTGTACTCTATCCCTCTCTGGGGCATCGTGGTACAAGGAATGTCAGTCGTGATGCTACCCGTGCCACAACCCAATAACATCAAAGTTTAAAAACTGGTGAAACAACTAATTGTCTCTCAAGAGTTAAAACTATAAACATCTACTTCTTGGAGGTAGATTTTCAGGATTTTTTGGTCTATATTACTTCAAACTCTTTAACACTTGGCACTGAATAACTTAAGCCTTTTCATCGAATCACTGCTTTTCTATAATTTCTTGTAAAACAAAACAGTTTCTGATTCATTTGTAGAAAAAAGCATCAAAGGATGTTATCAGTAAACAAGAAGATACAATTAAACACTTGGAAATGGAGAAAGAGAAGTTGATCGCTCTGTCGACTGAGAAAGATAAAGCATCTAACAGAGTTACGGAACTTGAGGAAGAGCTGGAGAGATTAAGGAGAGAGTTAGAACAAGAACGTGGAGAGAAACAAGATGTTATATCAGAGAAAGAATCAATGAAGAAAAAGCATATCAAGGTAAAAGTTTTTCACCCCTTGTGGGCGGAGCTTAATAATGTGGGTGGGGCTAAGAATTGTGGGTGGAATTAAGAATTGTTGGTGGAGCTTAAATAGTATATGCAGAGCTAAGAATTGTGGGTGGAGCTAAGAATTGTGGGTGAAGCTAAAATTGTGGGTGGAGTTAGAATTGTGGGTGGAGCAAAATAGTGTGGGTGGAATAAAGAATTAAGGGTGGAACTTAAATTCTGGGTGGAGTTAAGAATTTGGGGCAGATCTAAAATTGTGAGTGGAGTTAA
This sequence comes from Spisula subtruncata, assembly GCA_963678985.1. Lineage (NCBI taxonomy): Eukaryota > Metazoa > Mollusca > Bivalvia > Venerida > Mactridae > Spisula > Spisula subtruncata. Next base: position 14,356,992 of record OY787677.1, on the reverse strand, counting down.
ACTTGTGGGTGGAGCTAAAAATTGCAGGTGGAGCTTAAAACTTGTTACAAGTTTGATACCTAGAGAACACAAAAATGTGAATGGTGCAACCATAGTTCAGTTGAACGGTCAGTAGACAAAATAGTTTTGTCCTAGGACCTTCAGAACTTTACATGCTGAATGGTTAGCAATATAAGATGACTCCTATTGAATTTTAGGTTAGTAGGACAAAGGTCAAGGGCATTGTGACCTTTACAGTATCCTACTTTTGGGCTACCATGTTTGACAAACATCTCTTTGTTTTGCAGGAGATTGACAGTCTGCAGGAAGAGAACCTTAAAATCAAATCAGAATTGGACAATGCTAACAAACAACTACAGGAGCAATCCAAGTCAGCACCTGTCACAGGTAATATAAGGGAGATAATTTATCAATATGTACCAATTATTTTGAAAGAGTAAGCTCCCCTTCATCACTGGTAATATAAGGGAGATAATTTATCAATATTTATCAAATATTTTGTAAGAGTAACTTTCCCTCTATCACATGTATTACAAGATTTGGATTGAGAGTTTATTAACAACAGACTAAATCTTCAAAACCTCAACAGAGCGAGGCGTTTGCAGAGTGGCAATTAATTATGTCTTCATGACGTCTGATGTCACTAAAGGGGGGTTATCCTGTAAAACTTTTATTTAGGAGGCAGAGAACAAGATTTCTGTAATATATCACGGGTGTCATTTTTCCTGATTAATCGGAAATTCTGAATTTACACACCCTGAAGTTATTTGATGAAAATATCTTGAGAAATGACAAAGTTATGGTCATTTAGGTATTTTTTAAAGAATTTCTTAATAAAAACTGATTTAAATATGGTAACATTGTGGTTGAAGGCCTCTTGTTTGTCAAAAATGACAGACTGCATTTGATTTTCCTGATTTTGATTTAATACATGAATATTTTATTAGGGGGCGGAGACCAACAGAAGTGGGAGGAGCAGAAGTCTCAGTTTTTATCGGAGATGGAATCGGAGAGACAACATCACCAACGTTTAGTGAAGGAACATAATAGATTACTACAGAGGTTTGAGAATATGCAGGGAGAAATGCAGGTAGGTCAAGGTCAACCTTAGGTAACAAGCCTTCATGGTTTGATGACCGCTAATTGGGTATTCAGACAATTATAATTTGATGAATATCCAGTATGTGCATTAAAGTGTATATAGCTATATTCTAACAGTCATTTAATGTCATAATAATTACTTGCATCGTTCTTAGTATGATACAAGACTACCTTAATTGCAAATTAAAACTTTGGATGGGTTCCGTGTACTTTGATTCAATCGTCGAAAAATAGACGATTGTTATAATTTTAGAGGTGTTCTAGAACACTTTCATATGAAAATGGACAATTCGCATGTCCAATAAATCACAGAGTGGGTTTCTGTTATAACTGAAGGGAAAAATGATCTAATAGATATGAAAGCATAATTGTTTTTCAGTTTTTGAAACTTTTTGAAAAAATATCGTCCGATATAGCTCTATACACTTTAAACACAAAAAGCGCCAGGAATTCATGGAGAAAAAACTGGTTGCAATTATTGTTTGAAAAAAGTTAAATTCTTAAAATAGATGTCTGACTACAAATGATGTCTTTGAAAACTGAAATTTGTGAATTGTTCATAAATGAGGTTAAAACAATATTTGGTTAAAGCCAAAATGGGGGTTAAAGCTGAAGATTCATTATCTTTTTATCAATGATGTTGTTTGACCTTCGTTTGTGATCTTATGATGGCTCTTATATTGCAGTTGTTAACCAGTCCGTCAGGTCATAAGAGAACTCCGTCAGATATCAGCGTCATCAGTTTAGAGTCGGTGACGAGTTCCGTATCCCCCGACGACAAGAAAGAGGATGGTGAAGATGCTGACAAAGAGGTACGTGAAATTTTGTTCATGTATAGCTCTCTTAAATCTCTTATATTCATAGGCTCTAAAATCTCTTATTTTCATGGGCTGTAAAATTTCTTATTCTCATTCGACTGTAAAATTTCTTAAATTCATGGGTTGTAAAATTATTTATTTTCATTGGCATTTTGTGAATTTTGTAAAATGTAATTTTTTATGTGTCATATTCACGGATTACAAAATATGAAATGGGAAATCATTATTCAGAGGATAGAGTCTGAGTAAAAACATTTAATAATATTTTGTGGAAATGCTTATTATCAGATCCATTATTTACCATTTTGCAGATATATCTGTTGTTGGTTCCTTTATTAAATATTTTATGTTGACATCTTACGATGGGTCCATTATGTTATGTATAATCTATTTATAGGATCAAGGTTATGGTACGGAGAAGAAGAAACGTCAAGCACCGGCTCCACCGTCAGCACTCGCCATGGAGAAAGTCATCAAAGAGGCTTCAGCCGAGAAAGTTGATAAACAACCAGCACAGGTTTGTTTGTGACACACCTTCATATTTACTGATCACTGATTGGTTGATTACAACACACCTTCAGAATTAATGATCACTGATTGGTTGGTTGTGACACACCTTTATGTATAATGATCACTGATTGGTTGATTTCAACACACCTTCAGAATTGATGATTGCTGATTGGTTGATTGTGATGCACCCTCAGAATAATTGGTTGCGGACTGGTGGATTGTTACTCTCCTTCTTAATTAATGCACATTGTTTGGTTAATTGTTGATAAATTTGGTATGGACGCAAAATACTTGCAACTGAAAAGCACAAATATTTCATGTTTCCGTGCATGTGAAATAAGTGTCCTGTTTGATATAACTATAGATTTGTCTTCATTGATTGTATGAGAATATGTACATGCTATCGTTATTATTTTATTGCTGAATTGCAGTTTTAAGACATGAACAAATTACTTGCTAAGAATGAGGGTTGTAAGTACAAAATCAATTTTTTGAGAAAACAAGAAACTGTCTGAAAATTACATTTTACTTATGGTCAAACAAGCTGTTACAAAATTAACGTTGGTGAACATGGCAAGCTCCCATTTTCAGGAAAATAGGCTTATAAGAAGCCCCATAAAGTCGTAAGTAATACTTACAACCTTCTCATTCTAAGCCAGGTAAATGTATGTGAACATTCCCTTCAAATGTGTATCTTCTTTTACTCTAGGAGAAGTCACCTGACGCCACTGTTGATGTTGGTCTAATGCTTAAACTACAAAACAAGGTCAAATCTGCAGAAAAAGAAAGGGATCAATTAAGGGCCAAGCTTGAGAGTCTTGAAGATGACATGAAACATGGAAAAGGGGCCTTCAGTGAATCAGCATTCAACACACTTAAGGTAACAATTCCAGGCCCCTTTTTTACCCATGTATTTAAGTAACATTACCTGGCGTCCATTTTGGCCCATGTATTAAGGAATACTCCCTGGCCCCTTTTTGGTACATGTTTTTAAGTTACACTCCCTGATCCCTATATTTTATGTAAAATTGAATAGAAATCTGCATGTCTGTCTGTCTGACATGTTCCTTTTCATTTCAACCTTCTGAATGTTTCCCATACACACCTACATCCTTGTTCATTTACATAAAATTGTGAATATATTTCAGCAAGAAAGCATTTGATTGGTCCATCATTTCTAAATCGGCCAATGATATTTAATCTTACAAAATTATGCAGAATTTGTTGTAATGTTAAATCCTGGAAAATGAATGTTGTTGATGTTTTATTATGATATTCTTAGAAAATACTGTTGAAATCAACTAAAAGTTAACATAAACTGCACTACCTGAAAATCTTAAAAATTCTTTACATAATGCTTACAATTTTTGTAACGGTAAATATAATTGGCTGATGAGTTATGATGAGCCAATCACGCGGCTCTTTACAAAATAATTATATGTGCATGTTTGTCAGTAAATGAGTGTAGTACAATGTAAGTATTGTCCTGCTGAACAAATCTTGCTGTTATTTGGCCATCTTTGAAATATAATAACTAATTCATTCTTTAGGAAAGTATCTATTCATAGATAAATAACAACACTCTTTTTTTTAAAAAAGCTTATGCTGTTCCTCAAGAATGAGTGTTTAAGTAAAATAAATTTTAGTGATTAAATATTGTTATTTCAAAATCTTTGAAATACTTCATTAAAGTTATGATCAATTATGTTATTCATTTTATCATTTTATTCCGTTGCCTAGCAACAAATTGTTAACGGAGGTGATACTGAAAAAACGAAAATGAGCCTTCTACATGAAAGTCGAGCGTACGATAGTTTGAAGGTACTGTTGCATTCTGGGTAGAAAAACGATCATTTCTGGCTTTTCTTTCTTTTGTTTGATATTTTTGATGGGACGTTCATCAGATGATAGGATTTTTTTACCCGGTAAAAGTTGGAGCTATTTCGACGTAAAATGAGACATTAGAAGTACTTCTAAACAAGCCTTGAACAAATGTCTGAGGCTAAAGTACATTGGGGTCCAAAACTTTATTGGTAAAGATAAGTTTTTTCCAAAATAAAAATGAAAAAAAATTGCAACATAAAAAAACAGGATTAGGGTAAATTATTTAAATTATTGATTAAACGATGAACGTTCCACCATTGATTGATATTAATCAATATATTGCTCTTTGTTGAAACATTCATATGGAATCATTTTTAAAGGTGCTCAAATTCCAATCTAAATTTAATCTTGTTAAGTGTAAACGGGTGTATGCATTACTGGCTCACTTACGCCTTTGCTCCTCGTAAGGACATAAGCCATTGATGGGTAAAATATTAATAATTCTGAAAAAGATTTGACGTATAGAATGTTTCACCTGAGAGCAATATGAACTGCTAGTTTTATTTTTGTTTTTTTTCAAACTTTTTAAATACTGTAAATTCACTTATTTTCATGGACATTATATTTAGTGGGCTTTGGTAATATTAAATCATCAATTTTGTGGTTGGTAAAATTGAGGAAATGAAAATCAAAACAATACTGTAAAGCAAGAAAGTATTTTGCATGAGTTAAGTTTGCAGAGTAATCAAGCGGTTGAAATTCACAAAATTAAGCAGTCGCAAAAGTGTTTCATAACTATTATTGGAGACTAAAAAACGCGGAAATTTGTTGTTAGGAATAAGCCGACAACTGGTTTATCATGGGGAATAGATTTCCTTGTCAATTTCAACTTCCACCACAAAATTAATACAAAATTTAATCCATCACAAAAGATAGTGAATTTACAGTATCACATTTTTCTTAGTTAACCAGCTTGTTCACAATTTTGTTTATTTCTTTATTTTATTTTGCTATATAGGATAATGCTTACTTTTGTCTCTCGGTACGTATCGACACCTTAAATATTTCTGTTCACGGTGTCGGTGACCTATATTGTCTGTTCACGGTGTCGGTGACCTATATTGTCTGTTCACGGTGTCAGTGACCTATATTGTCTGTTCACGGTGTCGGTGACCTATATTGTCTGTTCACGGTGTCGGTGACCTATATTGTCTGTTCGCGGTGTCGGTGACCTATATTGTCTGTTCGCGGTGTCGGTGACCTATATTGTCTGTTCACGGTGTCGGTGACCTATATTGTCTGTTCACGGTGTCGGTGACCTATATTGTCTGTTCACGGTGTCGGTGACCTATATTGTCTGTTCACGGTGTCGGTGACCTATATTGTCTGTTCACGGTGTCGGTGACCTATATTGTCTGTTCGCGGTGTCGGTGACCTATATTGTCTGTTCGCGGTGTCGGTGACCTATATTGTCTGTTCACGGTGTCGGTGACCTATATTGTCTGTTCACGGTGTCGGTGACCTATATTGTCTGTTCATGGTGTCGGTGACCTATATTGTCTGTTCACGGTGTCGGTGACCTATATTGTCTGTTCGCGGTGTCGGTGACCTATATTGTCTGTTCACGGTGTCAGTGATATCGTAATGGTTGCTATGGAGATTGTTGTTGTTGTAGCAGTCTTTTTTCCAGATTTTCCAGGCCAGATTTTTCCCTCCCTGGTGGAATAAATTGGCCAGTCTAATTTTTTCCTTGGGGGAAAAGTGGTTTCGGGTGGGGGGGTGGGGGCATGGGTGGGCAATACTGCATTTGGTCATGATACAAACATCTTGTGTTTCATGTAGGGAAAGCTTGGCCAAGGGGGAAAAAGGGACCAATATTACTTGTTGGGAAAACTTCTAGGCTGGAAATGGGCCAGGGGAAGAAGAGGCCAGGGTAACTTTAAATAATAATATATGATTGTTAAGGTGTGGTTGGAACTGTGAGGGAATTTGGGCTTGTTACACTGGTACTTGGTGTTGTATAATGCTGTCAATCCCTAATGATCTCCGTAGCAACTTTAATATGTTTAGATTCGTTTGTTTGGTCGGTATTCACAAAGTATCTTAAGGGAAAACTTATTTAAGTTAAAGATGTGGACTGGGCATATTTTGCTACTAAGTTTCTTTGTTATTATGGTAGCTCTTTACATAACGCTTCAACACTGTATTTTCCTGTCTAACTGATACACTTAAGGAAATAGTTTTGACTTAAGATGCTTTGTGAAAACCACCCCAGAATTATCGAGTTGTTGTTGTTACTGCGTGTTTTTATGCCCCCGTATCGATAGATCTGGAGGCATATAGTGATTCACCTGTCCGTTCGTCCGTCCGTTCGTCCGTCCGGCCTGGTTAACCCAAATTGACCGTTTCTTCTAGCATCAATATGGCTTGCTACAAAGCTTTCAAACTTGCATGGATGTTGTATATGACCACTCTCCACACGCCTGTATCACCTGACTCCATTTTGACCTTCACCTTGACCTAATTTTGGACTTAGACTTATTGAAATGGCTCCCACAGGGGGCATAAGCGTTTATTGAACGCAGTCTTGTTTGTGGTGGTAGTGTCACTTCTCTTTCTTGTAACTTACACGTAAAGCATGAATTATAACTAGAACACTTAAACCTGGAGCCTGTTGCCTAACTAAAGTGCTAACAAGTGCTTGGTAGTACTATCAGGCCCGTAGCCACATTGAGGCACATGGAAGTGCTTGCCTCGGTGAAAATTTGAGGAATTACCAGCATAATTGATGCACATTTTTAAAGAAAAAGAAAGGCTAAAATGGACCCTAGAAAGGATTTGCCTTGGTGCTTTTTGGCCTCTGACTATGCTAGGAAACTGCTTGCTTAAAAAACCCACTACATACTGGTAGTGAAAAGTTCATACTGTATGCTTCCAGCAAGGGTTTGCAGATAGCTGATTGTTGCAACACAAAGCACTTTCGAGGTCCCTTGCAAAATGCTTAAAACAGTTTGCTACTGACATGTGCTGCTCGCTGATATCATTTCGTTGCTTAGATGTTGGAAAGCCATTGCTAAGCACTGTTTTGATTGTATCGGTTTGGCAGCAGGCTCATGTTTCTGAACACTAACAGCAATAACAGCATTATTCAACTGCTGATTTCTTGTTTTAATTTATAAACCGAGAGTTTGTTGGGACATGCTATAAACCACTTTAAGCTTAATGAATTGATCAACGTTGAAGACATAGTCAGCCTCAGGACACGACCTTAAATGAAATTTTTGACAATATCAAGCATCTGCTTGGTTAGTTTAAAACTTTAAATAAAAAAAAGATAAAAACGACCAGACAGGTCTATGTTGTCTGCTTTTGAATAGATATTAGTTGCCATGGTTACCAAACATGTTTGTAACCAGATCTATTCGTATTTTAAATCTTCCATATTTCTTCATGTTGTAATGTGATTGGGTGATGGGGATTTAATGAGATGCATGTTTATATTTATGTTACTGTTTATAGCTATGTTACTATATTTAGATGTATTACTATTGATTATAATTTTTAATCTAAAAGATATAACTAATAAGTATTTATATGAATGATACATGTATATAGTCCGCCCGGGATAATGTGATATTAACGAACATTGACCTGATTGGTTTACTGTTGCAAAATTGGTCAATTAGATAAACACATATTGTCTATTGTATACTAAACTAACAATGATAAATTGTCATGCTTGATTTGTCCACCTATGCAATTTATACCAAAGTATCCTGCCTTTCTCATTATCCTGGGTGCACAATAGAACTAGATATGGAAACCGTTTATCAATCTAGGATTTTAAATGTCAGAAGGGCAAGAAAAAGGAATATGAAGTCAGTTAATGATGATTAATGATAATTTTCTTTTTTTAGAATTGTTGCTATTTTTAGACATAAAGCAAAATATGTCTTTTATTTTTGGAAATTTGTTATAATGTTAACAATTTTAATTCAATAAGTATGTAATTAATTTTGTAACATGTTTTAACTTGTTTTGGATTTTTTCTATTTTCCATTACTATTTTTGGATATTTGTTACTATTTTAATATATCTGTTACTATTTTTAGATATCTGTTACTATTTTTAGATATCTGTTACTATTTTTAGATGCAAGAGCTGGAGAATGAGAATGACAAATTAAAACGAGAAGTCAACAAATTATTAGAGTCGATCGCCAAGACGTCAAATTTCAACAAAAATGCCAAGATGACACATGCAAGCAAAGAATTCTTAGGTAATTATATTTAAAACTCACTCGTCCTTCATAAAGTCAAATCATTGGAGCAGTATGAAGTGATCTTCAGTCACTGGGCTGGTTTTCTTTGTATGACAGAGATGGGAGCCTGCCAATACTAGGACCAAATGCAATTTAGATGAACAAAAATGAAATCGGCTGGTTAAGTTGAGTGCTGCCTTCCCTGTCTTTTCTTTTTTGCTTTTTTTTTGCTTTTTTTTTGCTTTCGACTAAAATATGACTCCAAACTTAAAAGATATTTAATTAAGACTGCACTTACGTGGAGCAGACAGAGAGCATAGGATTTGTATGATTTATGACATACTAGTATATAAGTAAGAGGGGCACTAAAAAAATACGTAGACAAATCAATTTGCTAGCTTATTTTTTCAGATAAATCAATAATTATTCAGTTGTGTGTATCACCACTCGCCAAAATCCTAAAGTTTCATAGAAATCGGGTCGACGGTTAAGTGATGATCTTGTTTTAAGCGTTGCGCCTATAGTGACCACGGGGCAAGTCCAGACGTCGTTGTTGACGTCATCGGTTTTGGTTACCTCACAACATATTCTAAGTTCTCACAATTACACTCATTGTACAACTCTGTCACCAACCATTCTGTATAATAACTAATATATAACGGCGGATTAAACTGACAAAAAAGAACAAATAACAAACATTATTTAATTTGTTGTTTCGAGTTTCATATTCACGTACCCAAATTGCACTATTAGCAAAGTCTGGACGTCCAGAAAAGCGTAATTTGGACTGTATTGGACATGTTTAAGCTGATTCAATCAAGGGATACACACAACTCTGGCACTGTATGTTTTACACGATGTTCCAGTACTGCCTCTAGGTGAAATCTCCAATTTTCGGCAACGATTTAAGTAAGTGTGTGTGTTTATATCAAGCGTAACGCATAATTTCGGGATAACGTTTGGTCCGTGGTTTAACGTGACGTCACGTTTACTTTCTGCTAGAGTGACTTTGTATGATGCCCAATATCTCTGTAACGGTGTTGAATGTGAAATCATAATTTGAAACACAGAACTATATAGTTTTAAACGATACACACATGCATTTTCGAAAGGTTTCGCAACCGTTAAAGGTAAGTGATGTGCGAAGAAATCAACACCAAATTTGTACGGCATAAACCGATGGGTTGCCCCGTGTGTTCAATTTTACGTTGCTATAACTACCATTTTTTCGAATGTAACATATATTTTTCGTGATAAAAGTGCGCCCTGAAATCATAACCGGTAGAACCTGATTTTTACCAATTTTGAAGAAAATGGGATGATAAATAGTTTCACAATCGAGTTTGTCTACGTATTTTTTAATGGCCCTCGTATATAACATGATAAGCAAGACAGTTTTTAAATTTTCGAGGCCTCAGTGCAAAACTATGGTACATGCCTCTATAAATTGATGTGGTATCCATAGTTGTGCACTGAGCCCTGGAAGTGGTCTATATGTTATGTTATTGTATTATTAGTAGGCTGAATTATTAGTGGAGCTCTAATGGTAACATTTTTATAGCCCGCAGTTTGAGTAGGCGTAGTAAACAACCCAGCAAGAAAACTGAGGAAACGGGTGCTAAGCTCATCGCGGGTATAAATGACTCCAGTATATTATACCATGCACTTGAAAAATGTTTATATTCAACTCATTATTTCCTCAAAATGCACATCCCCTTTTACAATCCCTTACTGTCCACTTGACCCTGTCGAACATCCCAGTATGTCAAGTTTTAAACATCCTCTTATAATGAAAAATACCAAGACATCTTCTTTAATTGCAGGTTTTTGTAAACCTACAATTATATCTTCTTTACACAGAAGTCTTTATAAAAATTAAAAATACCAAAGACGCCCTCTTAAAACAGAAGTCTTTGTAAAAATTCCTAGACATCTTCTTTAACTGGAAGTTTTTGTAAAAATACTAAAGACATCTTCTTTAAATAGAAGTCTTTTAAAATACCAAGTTGTCCTCTTTAAACTGAAACGTTTGTAAAAATACCATTACATTTTCTTTAAAAATCCTAGTGTTGTATAACAAGGAATTGTAATGTATGTGTACGTTCTATAGGTCGCAGATTAAGTCTCGGATTTAGAAAACCGACAGATGATGGAGTAAAAATTATAAAGGGTAAAAATTCCAGGCATGTTTGAACCTTTTTCCTGTTCTTGAAAAAGCATAATCTTACCACTACCTGATCCATAACTTGTTGATAAGTTTATCAGTAAAGTTTCAAGAAGTTTGTAGTTTGTCCAGGCCTCAATTCCACGAAAATAACTAAAGTCATTGCTCAGCTGAATCTGCTACTGTAAAATCATGTAATTTCGTTGGGATGAAATTTCGTGGTTTTGGTAAAAAAGACAATTTCGTTTGGACTTGAATTTGTGGATTTTGCATTTCAGGTAATAAAACAAGGGTCAAAATTAATGTTTGTTGGGATTAAAGTTCGTGGTTGAGGTGAACCACAAACCTCAAATTTAATCCCCCACGAAAATTGATGATTTTACAGTATTTTGAATCTATTATATGTCTACAATCATAGTCTTGTGATGAGTCTGATGCCGGAAAATATGTATTTATTGCTAAATAATAATATAGCAGGTGATTTTTGTATGAAATGCTTATGGAAATCCAAACTTAATGAAAGATAATGAACTTAGTACTTCAGCGTGTTATAAAAGACTTAAGTTTTTGCTCAAGATTTTTTTTAACTTTATAACAGTATTTTCTGTAAAATAGGAATATTATGTATTATTCTATTATATTGGCATTCCACTGAGATGAAAAAATAAGCACCAGTATAAATTTGAGGCATTCAATCCATAAAATATGTATTCAAAATAGCAGGACTCAGCTGATCAAGAAATGAAGTATTTTCATGGAATTGGGGCCAGTGTCCCAATAATGTGATTAGAAAGTCCAATATTATTGAAAAATACTACAAACTATACAGTTGATGGCATGACCTTGACTTGACCTTGATTGCTGTAACATTATTGATGTTGATATGCATGAAAAGTTACTGCCTGCTTTTTTATTAAATTGACCTTAATTTTGGTAATAATGACCTTGATATCTGATTACAGTGACCTTGATATTTGATTTAATGACCTTGATATTTGATTTAATGACCTTGATTTTTTATAACAATGAATTTGATATTTGATTACATTGACCTTGATATTTAATTTAATGACCTTGATATATTTGATTACAATGACCTTGATATTTGATTTAATGACATTGATATCTGACTACTGTGATTGATATTTTAAAATTCAGTATTGACTTTGATATGCAAAATGCTAGAAATGCTTATTGACCTAGACATTTGATATAAAAGACTTTTATTACTATTTTAAAACTAAAATCCCCTGTAAATTAAAGAAAAAGTGTGGTGACTTTGATATTCAAGAAAATTTATAATGTCCTTTACCTGCAAAGAAATTAATTTGAAATTTTATTAAAGTTGAGTCTCAGTTTTACTGATTACTTTCATTGTGCATGGTTGCAATGTTTGTATTAATTGAAATTACAATATTTATGTTCTATTAATTAAAAAAAGTTTGACGTTTTTATTTGGTTGTTTTAAATACTTGTTTACATTGTTAAAAGTTTGAACAAAGTTTGAAAAATCATTTTTGCATTGTTCATATCACAAGTTATATAGAGGATATTTGTATTTTTCCGTGTATAATCGGCTGATAATTCACCGAGTGAGCAGCTGATGTAATATTTTCACGAGTGGCGTAGCCACGAGTGAAAATATAAGTCAGCTGCTCACGAGGTGAATTATCAGCCGATCATACACGGTAAAATACTAATATTCTATTTATTTCATGCTTCAAATACCTTAAATTATGGAAATACTCCACTATATACCTGAAATGTTTTGCGTGACGTCGTTTTCCCACCATGCACGCGTCGAGTTGCAAGCAAATAGTTCTTCTGCACTGGCATCAATTTCGTCCATTTGTTTTACATTTATGTACATATAACGTTATGTTATTTGTTAAAGATTAAGAGAGCAAGTGAAAATGCTTATTATTTTATTTTTGGCGGCGGGGAAATTTGTTTAAAAAAATAGTCTGTTTGCCGTGAAATTATGAACAGTGAAATTATGGACAGTGAAATTATCGGGGAATAATCCATCGTTATTCCGCCGTAAACCACCGGTAAGCATGAAATAATGTACGTTCTTGTGTTAATCATTATTTTTGCATTATTAGTGTAAATAATAATAATTGGGCACTTAATTATCAATAGTCCATTTGCATTTTTGTCTAAAAGCTGACTGCATGAATAAGTATAATAATTATACCCCCATCTTTGATGAGGTGGTTTATTGCTTTGCACATGGCAGTCTGTCTGTCTGTTGACAAAAATGGTTTCCGATGGTTTCCTTCCTTCCTATGCATTATTAGTGTATAAATCTCCTTACCAGAAATCTCATATTTTCCTACTTGATCTGACAGTGATCTGACAGTAATTTCAACCCTATCCTCCATAGTTACTTATTTTTACACATAATCTATATTTCCATTCCAAACCATTTCTATGTTACTTTTCATGATTATGTTGTGAGTTGCAAGCAAAATTTATTGAAGATGTTTGGAACATATTGAGTTTGAAGAGAAAATGGCGTGTTTATTATGCCCTAGTAGATGTGGAAGCATATAGTGATTTACCGGTCTGTCTGTTTATTTGTATGTTCATTCGACCCTTCGATATTGAGTATTTATTGAGTATAAGTTAATAATTATGAACAAGGCTACCACTGTGGCGTAAGTGTTTACTGAATCCAGTCTTGTTTACAAGACTTGGTCACAAAGGCTCATTGTATTTGAAAAAAAATTTCTCGTGTATAAGTTGAGTATATGTGTAAAAATAAATACTAAATAGATTATGAAGAAGTAAAAGTAGTTAAGAAGTTAAAGGAACTTGAATTTAACAACAAAGGGAGGTAATTGGTAAAGCATTAAATAAATTAAGGGAGGTAATTTGTAAAATAATGTAACAAATAAAGGGAGGTCATAAGTAAAGAAGTTTACAAATAAAGGGAGGTAATAAGTTAAGAAGTTAACAAATAAAGGGAGGTAATAAGTAAAGAAGTTAACAAATAAAGGGAGGTAATAAGTAAAGAAGTTAACAAATAAAGGGAGGTAATAAGTAAAGAAGTTAACAAATAAAGGGAGGTAATAAGTAAAGAAGTTAACAAATAAAGGGAGGTAATTAGTTAAAAGAAGTTAACAAATAAAGGGAGGTAATAAGTAAAGAACTTTACAAATAAAGGGAGGTAATAAGAAAAGAACTTTACAAATAAAGGGAGGTCATAAGAAAAGAAGTTTACAAATTAAGGGAGGTCATAAGTAAAGAAGTTTACAAATTAAGGGAGGTCATAAGTAAAGAAGTTTACAAATAAAGGGAGCAAATAAGAAAAAGAATTTTACAAAATGAAGACAGGTAAATAATTAGAAAGTTAATAGATAAGTTAAAGAAGGTAAATCAGGAATATATGTTTAATGTTTCAGACCAGTTAGAAGCGATGAACGACGAGTTAGAACGACGTCGTGAGGAGTGTCTACAGTTACGTGCATTACTTGCTGAGAAGAGTATATCCACACATTCCATTTCTAAACAATCGTACGGTGGTGAAGAAACCATCATTAACGAGGACAATGAATTAACCATGGCATATAAATCACAACGTGACATTATAAGGTACGTAACTCTCGGTATAATATTTTAAGGTCGGTAACTGTGACTTGTGATGTTTTAAGGTAGGTAACTCTAGGTGGAATATTTTAAGGTTGGTTAGGCTGGGATGGATATTTTAAGGCAGGTAACTCAGGGTGGAATATTTTAAGGTAGGTAACTCAAGGTGGAATATTTTAAGGTAGGTAACTCAAGGTGGAATATTTTAAGGTAGGTAACTCAAGGTGGAATATTTTAAGGTTGGTAACTCAAGGTGGAATATTTTAAGGTTGGTAACTCAAGGTGGAATATTTTAAGGTTGGTAACTCAGGGTGGAATATTTTAAGGTTGGTAACTCAAGGTGGAATATTTTAAGGTAGGTAACTCAGGGTGGAATATTTTAAGGTTGGTTAGTCTGGGATGGATACTTAGAGTAGAACTTTGTTCTGAAGTGTAAATATTAATTACTGCTATTATGAAAAGGTAAGAAAGGTAAGCATTATTTTTTTTTCTTTCTTCTTCCTTTATTCTTTCAATCGCCTCTTTCTGCAATTCATTTATTCATCATTTCTGCTCTCAATCTCTAGCCCATTATCATTCGTTCGTTCGTTCGTTCGTTCGTGCATTCATTCATGCATTCATTCATTCATGCATTCATTCATTCATTCATGCATTCATTCATTCATTCATTCATTCATTCATTCATTCATGCAGTCATGCAGTCATGCAGTCATGCATTCATTCATTCATTCATTCATTCATTTATTCATTCATTCATTCATTCATGCATTCATTCATGCATTCCTTTATTTATGTTAAGCCTCTGTTCAGTCACTATTAGTTTGCTTGTTTTTGTTGGTCTGTCTGTTTTAAGAAGTTTAATCAAGTATGGATTAAGAACTGGCGATGAACATTCACGAAAACAAGCCTTCCCTCACATATCCAAGTGAGTTTATGTATCAAGCAGATGTCCTTCTACACGTATTTTGGAATATTAAATCTAGATTGGTTACACTGAAAGTCTGAAACTTTTTTGCATGAAATAAATCGTTTTTTTGAAGAAAACATACCATTTATTGACTGTGTTATAGTCATGTGAAATTTCAAATGCTGATTATGAACAATGATTGGAAGAGAGGTGCGTGTTACGACTCGGGTAAAAAAATTGAAACCAGTAGAAACACTGATTATGCAAGCTGCAATTAACAAATCAAACTACACATCCCTTCATAATAGCAAGGCTTTCTAAAACAGCATTGATTTCTGAACAGCAATGCTATGGAACTGCCAAAGATTTAAAAAATGTCAAGCTTAGGATTGAAGATGGCAAGATTTTGAAATAACGAGGATTTCTGAACAGCAAAGATTTCAGAAAATTAATGAGACAAAGATATTTTTTCAACATGACAATGATTACGAAACTGCAAAGATTAGAGCAGCAAAGATTTCAAAACTGCAAAGATTTTAGAACGGCAAAGTTTTCAAAATGGATGAGTAGATTTTAAAACTGAAAATATTTTAAAACGGCCAATTTTCATATTGGCATAGATTGCAGAACAACGACATTTTCTTCAAATCAGCAAACATTTGGGGAACAGCAAAGATTTGAGAAGCAGCGAAGATTAAAGTGACTTAGAAAGTTTTTGAAATGGCGAAGTTTTACAGCAGGAGTAATCCGTGCTATGAAGGAACACATCACAATGGGTAAGTACTAATTTTGTATCACCATCTAATGTGGTAATACTTAACATGTATTTGCTGTTAAACCTTTTTCAAAATGCCATCCTTAATAGCCATATAGTTTTCCCATTTTGTTTAATTTGTCTATGCATGTAAAGTTTTTGATTGATATAAATGTAAAGAATTTTTTGTTCTTATTATGACATTTTCAACAGTTGTTTCCTTCACATGTGGATTGACTGATGACATTTTCAGTTATGGTTTTAAAATTGACATGAGTTACAAAATCATGTTTGGCCTCTGATTGAGGATAGTAATTTGCTGTTGTAGTTTTGTAAATGGTTGAAAAATGGCATTAAACCAAATCAAATATGTCTAGCCTCATTTTGAGAATAGGAAGGTTATTGTCTTTTAAGCTCCTTGAGATCTATCCATCAGTATTAATATGTGACAAGAATGTATAGATTGTCCTGATGCGATTGATTACTGGTCGTGAAATGACCGACATTTATGGTCATAATCTGTATTGACCAATGCCCTGGTCAATGTCTACAGTGTCCGAGCTGGTTGCATTAATAAAATGATTTCCATATCAGATTCTAAACAAAACTGTCACCTGAATTAAGCAACTACCTCTATTATAAAGTTGATACTGTAAAATCATTAATTTTCGTAAGGGATTAAATTTCATGGATTTCGTGGTTCATCTTCAACCACGAACTTTAATCCCATCGAACAATAATTTTGACCCTTGTATTTAATATGTGAAATGCAAAATCCACAAATTAACGTCCCATCGAAATGGTCTTTTTTACCAAAACCACGAAATTTTGTCCCATCGATATTGAATGATTCTACAGTATTATGTGAATATCACACGGTATAGTCCTGTGTATGGTATCCACTTATCAACTTTAGTAAAAAAAATTTAGAATTTAAATATCCATGGATTATATTGATGGTAGTTCAGTGTGAGCCAAGGTCCTGTGCTTAGAGCCCTTGATTTGTATCTGCCAATGTCATGAAAGCACCTTCTATGAAAATTTGTCATCAATGATGATTTTCATCAGTTTTAATTTTCTTCCACATGTGGAGGAGTTGCTGGTTCTTTGTGGAAGGCTAAGTTAACACTGATAAGATACGAACTTAAGAAATTAAGTTTAGTGAATTTAATTTCATGGGCATTTGTAGTTCCATTATTTCCAAGTAAAATCATAATAAACCACATTAAACATAGGCTTGTCAGACTTGAGAGACCATAGGCTCACAGGGTTCTCAATAACAGCAGGCTACAGGCCAAATTGACTGCTGAAAAACCATTTAAGGCTGGCTGAAAATGCAAAATTTATGCACAACTTGAAAAAAGTAGTTGCATTAAGGACCTTAAATCAGGCCTGTTAGTTAAGCATTTCGGCCTGCTATGTTAAAACTTATTGAGAAACCTGGACTGAGTGTCTCATTTTAATGTGGTCGGACAATAACAACTTAAATCATTCACTTATAGTTTGTTTATATTGAATTATCTCCCTTTTACTACTATATTCGGTTGTTAAACCTTGGGCTGGTGGTGTATACAGCTCTGGTATAGATTACCTACTTCATTTAAATCTCCACATAAAATTGAATTCACTATATCATTGTGAAAAAGTTGTTTGCATGGCTGCATGACGGAAGATAAAAATGTGTCGTGTAAAAATACCTGTCCTTGTCGTTAGCTATTTGACGGTCCAGCGACTTTAAGCGAGGTTTTAAGTCACAAATACAAGATGAGGTCTCAAGTTGTGAATATTTAAGTGGATAATTTTTTGTAAAAGTGGATATTTTTCTTCTAACTTTTAACAATCGATGTGTGTAACATAGAATTGCTGTTGTTTGCATTGTTGTTGTATATGATAGAGTATGATAAGCCTGCGGAGACCAGTTATTGTTGTTGATGTTGTTTTTTGTGCTGGATTTAATAGAAACAGTGGTAACATATTGTATGGATGATTCACGATTGAAGCGTGATTGTGTACCTGGGATTTATTATCCTGTAAATGAACTAAAAAAAAGAAATATGAGATGCACATGGTAATGACAGCTTATAAACCAAATCACTGTATGACTTATCCGATTACTATCAAATTCAACTTGTATCATTTATTGCTATTGAAAGCATGTGTAAAGTCTGATCACTGTATGACTTATTGTTGTACTATATAATCCAATGTGTACTCTTAATTGCAATTGCCAGACATTGACTCGTTTATACACAGTGGTTATGACAAGTGCTAGCTCGTAAGGAGTTTTTGGGGAATTTGGTGGAAAATCATGGTACAGTTTGTTGAGGTTTTTGGGGTGTGCTCATTGTGTTTACATTCAAATTCATGCCCATGTGAAAGTTTTTGGTAATGGTTTTGAACACAGATTGTGATCAAGCATAGTTGTCGCATGAGCAATGTCATGGTCTAATAATAATGCAACATTTTATGAGGATATTAAATAATAATAACAACTTAAACATCCTAGGCTAACTTAAGAAATACGCAGATTTTTGTGAAAATGTTGAAATTTGAGTAAAACATTTAACGTTTTGAATGATGATGAACGTGACATAAGAAGTAGGGTACAGGTAACGGATAGTTTAAGATGAAACAATTTACGTGATAAATGTAAGGAAAATACTTTGGAGAAAATATTCAAATATTTGAAAAATATTCGGATCTAAGTGATAACGGTTATAATGTTGGGTTTGGATGTTATAGATTTTATGTATAACCGTAAACCTGA
This sequence comes from Spisula subtruncata, assembly GCA_963678985.1. Classification (NCBI taxonomy): domain Eukaryota; kingdom Metazoa; phylum Mollusca; class Bivalvia; order Venerida; family Mactridae; genus Spisula; species Spisula subtruncata. The sequence goes on along the minus strand of OY787677.1, from coordinate 14,338,295 downwards.
TAATAGTTTGGGATTGTACACCTTTTAGGGGTCGACTTCAAAGGGGATTTCGTTCTTGATAAGGTAAAACTTGGTTGATTGTGTTTTTGTTGTGACAGCTAAAGATTTAAAATTTTAGATGAAACAAGAATTCATACTTTAGACAGAATCAGGATCCATTCAATTAGACACTTAATTGACATGGGAATTTGAATTTTAGACCAAATGGGAAGTCACGAGTCATATAGCCAGTGTACCCCTTTACTCTGTAGGGCCAGAAGGTTAAACTTCCAAGGTTATTGTCCCTGTGTTCCCAATGCCTGCTTTTGATTCTGGAGAGAAAAACTACAGGCTATATAGTGTATTATAGCTCTCGAAATGAATAAGTCAGTCAAGAAAGGAATCATCAACTCGAGAGTGGAAGCCTAGAGGTATAACAAGCGCTTTGGGATCAAGAGGTCCCGGGTTCGATCCCTGTCTGTGCTGTGCCACTGTTTAATTTCTCTGCGTGAGAATAACCCACAATGACTTGACAATGTTGAGAATTGATACCAGTAATATGTAAGGGGAAATGTCTGAACATGGGCGCCACAGATCCATGTTGGCTGCACACTAGCCATGAGAGATATATTCTACCCAGAGAGACTTGATCTTAGTCCTGATTGATCGTACATATCGCTGGCTTAGAATGAAAAGTCATTAGTACAAAATAAATATTTTTAGAAAACAAAAAAAAACTGTCTTACCGAATTACTCTTTACTTATGGTAAAACAAGCTGTTTCAACTTCAGTTTGGTCAACATGATAAGTTCTGATTTTCATGAACATATGCTCAAAAGTAGGGCCTTGTGATGCTGATTGTAAATATGTATCAGTTTTCTCATTCTAAGCTAGGTCAAAGCAACGCGAAAAATAAAATAAGGGTGTGTCCAGACAATAATCTAAGAATTATTTATTATATTGGGAGCGGTGGCCTAGAGGTAGGTCGCACGCTTCGGGATCGAGAGGTCCCGGGTTCGATCCCCCTCTGGACCACTGGTTAATTTCTTTGAGCAAGAACCCATGCTCCACTCCACCATGGTGTAAAATGGTACCTGTGAGGGCAGTGGCTATTCCTGGACGCTGCAGATCGATGTTGGCTGCCACACCGCAGGAGAGAAATAGTCTCCCCAGGGAGACACGAGTAGGTTTCCATAGGTAGCCCAATGACCAGGGGAAGTTGAAATGTCAAAGGGTGCTTGAGCGGCCTAACAGCTGAAAAGAATTTTTTTATTATGGCCTTCTAGTGTCTTCACAGGCATTAACTATGGAATGTTAATATTGTGGAAGTTAATCACCAATGTTCAGGGTCGCTTGATCCCATATTAATACCTCCGTACTATGCCTTTTAATTTGTGTTAATCCTTAAATGTGAAACATGTATGTTGTTCCATTAAACCATTTAATTTGTTAATAGAAATAATAATTATTATACAGTACATAGTAGGCCATGGTCGATAAATTGCTGATTAATTGTTAATATTTCTTATTCGTATATGGGACAGTAATCACTATGTGGGTCAGTTGGTGGACAGAAAATGTGGCTACTGTGTTGTCAAAACATACGGGCCACTGGGGGAGTCAAAACATACGGGCCACTGGGGGAGTCAAAACATACGGGCCACTGGGGGAGTCAAACATACGGGCCACTGGGGGAGTCAAAACATACGGGCCACTGGGGAGTCAAAACATACGGGCCACTGGGGGAGTCAAACATACGGGCCACTGGGGGAGTCAAACATACGGGCCACTGGGGGAGTCAAACATACGGGCCACTGGGGGAGTCAAAACATACGGGCCACTGGGGGAGTCAAAACATACGGGCCACTGGGGGAGTCAAACATACGGGCCACTGGGGGAGTCAAAACATACGGGCCACTGGGGGAGTCAAAACATACGGGCCACTGGGGGAGTCAAAACATACGGGCCACTGGGGGAGTCAAAACATACGGGCCACTGGGGGAGTCAAAACATACGGGCCACTGGGGGAGTCAAACATACGGGCCACTGGGGGAGTCAAACATACGGGCCACTGGGGAGTCAAACATACGGGCCACTGGGGGAGTCAAACATGCGGGCCACTGGGGGAGTCAAAACATGCAGGCCACTGGGGGAGTCAAAACATGCGGGCCACTGGGGGAGTCAAACGGGCAGAACATCTAAATGAATGGGGGTTCAGACAATCTGGCAACTTTGACACAGGAGCTTTGGCCTAGAGGTAGTGCGGGGGCTTTGGGATCTAAGTTAATCACTGGTTAATTTCTCTGAGCAAGACCAACATGCTCCACTCCACTGTGGTGTAAAACAGTATCTGTGAGGGCAGTGTCTATTCCTGGGCGCCGCAGATTGATGTTGTCTGCCACACCAACAGGAGAGACTCGAGTGTAGGTTTCCATAGGTAACCCAATAACCTGGGGAGTTTAAATGTCAAAGATGCTTGAGCAGCCTACCAGTTGAAAAGAGACCTAGAAAATTGGTAACTTAATTTACTTAACTTTAACACAAATAGGGGAGGCTTTGGTTGGTCAGACGGGAGGGTCTGTTGGTTGGTTTAATGATACAAAGTTCTCCACCCAGTGCACATGCTGCCTTTTTTACCAGAGAAGTTACACTCAATGGTTTTCAAGCAAATTAATTGGACCAGATCACATGTTATAATTGACTGTTGTATTGTGTATTGCAACTAAGTACTTAATAAGTGATTGATGAAATACCAGTACTTTCTATTCAACTAGTGTAAAAACAATTAATACTCAATAAAATAACCTAATAAAATGTAAAATAATTGCCATTCTAAGAAAGCTGTGTTCTGATTGGTCAATGTTATGACAGGATGTCAGAAGCAACCAATTACATGACAGATAACATAATAATGAAGGACAAATTGTGTCACATGTCATTTTTGAACAAATTGTCTGAATTAATGCCCTTAAACCTTATAGTAACAAGAGAGTAATTATTGTACTCTTAATGACATGAGACTTTAATTGTCTCCCTAAATAGAGCAATCATAATCTTCTAACAACATAAGGAAATTCCTTTATAATTGTTTATAACACCTATTGTTGAGGCACAACAAAAGGGGTCAATATTTTTAAAGGGCTTCTGTATAATTGAATACCAGGCATGCACTTGTTTTGATCGGATAACAAAAGGGATCAAACAATTTAAAAGGGGTATATACCATTGAATGTATTTTTGGGGACAGATTTAAGAAAAAAGGGGCCAACAATATTTGAAGAGTTATGTTGTTATTTAGGGTTTATTGTCAAAGGTAGTAATACACATTGGTCATTCCTGTCCAACATTGGAGATATTTTACTATAATTTGAGGATTTATATCACAAAATCAGGTAACCTTATTATTTTGTTCGCTCGTATAATGTTGTGTTCTATGTAGGTACTGGACAAAATACGCAAGCAGACTACACATTGCCACAAGGCGTTTTGCGTAAAATACAGATTAATAACAGACACTATAGCCATAATTGGGCAGATATTATCAAAATGCATACTTCTAATTTGTTAAAATTGAAACTAATAATTATTATCCATTAATTATTTTCCAAGCTTTAATTATCAGAGACATAATTGCTACTAAAACACTTCACTTTACTTATGTGCAAGTATAACAACAAATTATAATTTATTGACTGGAGTACCGTATGCTACAGTCCAGTTAATTGCATGTAGACAAATTTTATGAAGAACTAAAAAAAATTAATTTCACAAAACTATGAGAATTTACAGTAGGTTATGTCTTCATAGGAAGTAAGCACTGACTCATTTTTACGAAAGATTAAACATTATGAAAATAACTTTTAAATTACTATAGTAACCCACAGGGTGGTATTATCTGATAGTATCTACATTTTGTATACAAACCTAAAATCTCCCTATTCAGATATTTTTCACATAGTTTGGGCGTTAACATGGTCCTGATAAATGATACCTTTAAGCTAAGCTAATCGGAAATTGTACTTCCAACACATAATTATAGCATGAAGATTGCATTTGTGCTGGATGTCTATCTACAGTCCGTTCAAAGTTAAATGAGAACGGTTATAAACATACACTCGTCGGTCAGGTAAACTATGTTAAGCTAGGTGCAACTGAGTTAACTGAAGTCCCTGCTATCTTTAGAATGGGATAGTTCTCTTATTAGTATAACTTATTGAATTGACAGTATCTTAATTGGTGGATGTATGTGTGTCCCACATTTTGTTCACACTACATGTAGTTCTCCATGAACACTGGGACATGAATTTCAAGAATTTCAATGAAACTTAACAGAAATAGTTGATCCTAGCATTGCTGTGCAATGTGAATCATGTCTGGAATATAGCTTTGTATGAAAAAGAATGTTATTAGAGTTACGTAGCCTTTTGTTGGAGAAAATTACGTTTCACATCAGATACATTTCTAGTTAAAAAAAGTATCTTTTGAAAAAAAAAATTAACAATGTCTTTTATAACAAAAACGATGCAGATTTGACAATTGAAAGTGAACCAGTTTTTAATTGGAGAAATTTTTTATTTCTTTTATACAGGAGCAAAACGTATGCCTAACAGTGTTTAAAACAATTGTCAAGTTTATGATACCCCACATGGCAATGTAAAATACTTGTTTATGTTATGTAACGACATTGCATACAGTTGTTGTAATACTGCCCTAAATGTTACGCTAACCCAGACACAGGTAGATGAATCCTGCATCTAGGATGTTAAAGGGTTGAATAACAATTTTGTTATCTTCAATGCTATATTTCCAACTCCTTTAAGTGTTTGACTGTTTTATTGTAATTTGTACTTGACCTTCCGTGTAACTTGTTTGGCAGTTTAAATGAAATATTTGTAACTTTAATAACTTTGTTATGCCCATCCATTGTAAACATAGAATGGTGGCATATTGCATATTGCTCTAGGGTTACTTTATTAAACGGTTAACAAGTCAATGAGTTAGTTGGGTGATTTGTATCTGGGGGAATTCATCACTTTCAGTGTTACTGATAAACCCAAAGATTTGACAGCGCCCCTTGAGAGATGTTAAAATCTGAAGTTAGGATTTTGGATACCTATATGTTACAGAAGATACCCTTGTTCCATGCTCTGAAGCATCTTCTGGTTTCTGATGTGAAAGTCTTGTTTTCATATCAGTGTGATTCATATCTTTATAATCACAGCATATACATCACTGTATGACTTATTGGGATACTAAAGAGATTCAACTTGTATGACATATTGCGATTAAAAGCACATGTAACTTACAATTGCTATATGACTTATTTAGACATTATACATTTCAACATGCATGTCTTATTGCGATTACCAGAATTCAACTCGTTTATACACTGTCAGTGTCAGTGTGATAATTGTATAAGCATAGTTTCATCACGACCATATAAGGTCACAAGTTGAGTTAAGTGAACTTAATTCTCCATGATTTATTCATGTTCTACATGTATGTTGCTGTTGATTTGTGGGTTTCTGATGTTGGAATAAATTTACATTTTAATCCAAATTTTATCAGTAAATGTACAATTTCTGTAACAGAATCCAGAACAATTACTTGATTAGGCCATCAGTAATAAAATTAAACAATGTCTGGCCTAAACGACTAGTTTACTTTCTTTTGAAAAATGGCCCCTTTTTGGCATAAATCACACGCTCATGAATATGGCTCCTAGTTGGTATACTTGCCTGCTTTTGATAATGACTCATATGTGGCATAATTTACCAGCTCTTGAAAAGTGTCCCTTTTTGGCATAGGTTAATTGCTGATGAAAATGACCCCTTCTTGGCATTTATAAGTCAATTGCTGATAAAAATGACCACTTCTTGGCATTTATAAGTCAATGGCTGATAAAAATGACCCCTTCTTGGCATTTATAAGTCAATGGCTGATGAAAATGACCACTTCTTGGCATTTATAAGTCAATGGCTGATAAAAATGACCCCTTCTTGGCATTTATAAGTCAATGGCTGATGAAAATGACCACTTCTTGGCATTTATAAGTCAATTGCTGATAAAAATGACCCCTTCTTGGCATTTATAAGTCAATGGCTGATGAAAATGACCCCTTCTTGGCATTTATAAGTCAATTGCTGATAAAAATGACCCCTTCTTGGCATTTATAAGTCAATTGCTGATAAAAATGACCACTTCTTGGCATTTATAAGTCAATGGCTGATGAAAATGACCACTTCTTGGCATTTATAAGTCAATGGCTGATGAAAATGACCACTTCTTGGCATTTATAAGTCAATGGCTGATGAAAATGACCACTTCTTGGCATTTATAAGTCAATTGCTGATAAAAATGAACACTTCTTGGCATAAGTCAATGGCTGATGAAAATGACCCCTTCTTGGCATTTATAAGTCAATGGCTGATGAAAATGACCCCTTCTTGGCATTTATAAGTCAATTGCTGATGAAAATGACCCCTTCTTGGCATAAGTCAATTGATAATGAAAAAAGCCCCCTTTTGGACTAACTCAATTGCTCATGAAAATGACCTCCTTTTGGCATAATGTAATTGCTCATGAAATTGACCCCTACATTTGCACATGACATAACTTATGAAATTGGCCCCTACTTCTAATCTTATGAAAATGGTGCTAACTTCGCTTTCAAGTGGGTGCAAAAAAAACCACATAATAAGTTGCCTTTCCAATAACCCCAAGTTTGTTAGGTCCAAATTTAAATAAAAGCTATTCAACATATCGCTGGCTTGAAATGAGAAGGTTGTAAGTACGAAATCGATATTTTGAGAAAGCAAGAAAAAAGCTGTCCGACAATCACTCTTTACTTATGGTAAAACAAGCCTTTTCAACTTCAGTTTGGTCAGCATGACAAGTTCCGATTTTCATAAAAATAGGCTCATAAGAAGTGCCTTATGATGCAAATTTTAAATATTGATCAGTCTTATAAGGTCGTAATACGTATCAGTCTTATAAGATCGTAAGTTGTCATTCTAAGCCAGCGATATGTTAAGAAAAACATCCTAAACTGTAAGCTAATAAAGCTATATGTTTGGCCTAAGAGATTAAAACATGTGTAACAAGGCTAGGCTAATAGTGGATTAATCTTAAAATGATCAACAACAAGTGTTATTTAACTTAAAGGATTAAAAAAAACGGTAAATAAATCTGCTGACACGGTGAAAACAATTTACTCAGCAGGTATTATTTTAAGCTTTTATTAATTGTTTTATTTACTAAGAAAGTTGACCATATTAGGATAGGTGTTTACCGGGTACTTAAAAGATATTACAAATGAAGATTTCAGTGAACTAATGGATGGATTTCACCGCTACAGATATGGTTTTAGTCCATTGGGTATTTTATCCTCCCAGTTTCAATTTTGATTGGGTTTTGACAAATTTTATTTGGGTTTTTAATCATACTCATAGGGTAAATGATCTTTTATGTACTGTGTTTCACAATATTATATCATCTTTTTTCTTTTGGAGTATTTCATATTGGCATTGCTTTTTCGTACTTCCTCCTCTTAAAATCTATTGGGTTTTAACGAAAATTAATTGGGTAATTACCCCAATACTCAGCTTATCTGTAGCTCTGGATCATTTAATTTGGGCTTAAAATAAAATTGGAAATATTGCATGTGTTTGAGGAAAATTGACCATAGGACAGGATAGGTGTTGACCCCTGTCAATTACAAGTGTGATTGACCTATGGATAGTGAAAATAACCAACAAACACGAGTTAGACTAAAATATACCCGGTACTGTTACTTTATAAATCCTTAACCTTTTTTGCCTATGCAGCTTCATCAGATGATGACAATAACCGTTGACCTGTGAAAGAATTTAGTTTGGGTTGTAAAAAGCTTTGCGCAGGTTTTTCAAATCCAATGTATTTGCGCTTAAATGTTCCGTTCTGTTCTGTTCACAAGTCTAATACACACACATGGCATGAAATATACAGCGAATAAGATAGCTTGTTTTAAAAACAACATATAGTTGATTCAAAGATCTCTGTCACAACCGCTTAAACAAACATTCAACCCGGTCGAATATTACAAGTATGCCCGGAAAAAATATTACACTTAAATGATTAAAAATCTAATGGTCCTATTGCCTAGTGGTTATAATTACTGTAATTAGCTATTCGGAAATAGAACATTCTGGTGGTTTTGACAGACATCTTTGAACCGACAATAAAAAGAATTTGGATTGAATAGTTGCCTATTTGTGTTAATGATATTACAATGAAATTTTTTGACTGTTTCAGAACTTCAAAAGACAACTTTCTGGGCATCGTGAAAAACAATCTGATAGTGCTTTCATTTCAATGCTACACCAATTGACCACTCATGTTCCAAGCAGCGTTGTCACTTTGCTACAGTGATACAACATAAAAGGACAACTCTGTAACCTGGTACCATTTTTCAAGGTCAAGGTCACTTAATCAAGGTCAATTATGGCAAACCCAGAGGACAATTTGTGGAAAACTTTGGAAAAAACCAAATACAGTGCTGGATTGGTTCGAAGTCTGAGCGCAAAGGAGAACATCATCCATGAACATTTCGAACACTTTCTAGAGAACCAAGTTCCGGCTAGTGGGGAGGATGTCTCAAAGGAGGCTTCTCAAAGTTCAAACAATCCATTTGATTCTGATGCGCAAGACGAAACTTACGATGATCCGTTTGACGGTTACCAAGAAATTGGGACTTACGACCAAGAAGTTGAAATTATCAACAAAAATCCACGCATGACTCGTGAGTTTAGTCTTTCACAATATGACCTTCACATAAGACATTATCAAGGTCATGATGGTGGTAGCCATGGTGACGAGAGAAGTCCCGTAGAGATGGACAACGAAGACGATTACGATGAGGAATATGAAGTTGAAGATGAAGATGAAAGTCACATTGATAATTCTTACAGCAATAAACTATATTTTGAAGGTCGGAGTTGCCATGGTGATGACGCCGGATCGGGTCATGTGATCTGTGATTGCGAGGAGTGTATCAGTCACACAGAGGCCGTGTCGTGCCAGTGTGAAAATTGTGTTCAAGTAAAGGATCAGACGGAGGACTCGAGTCACTTGACCCATTGTAGAAACCAGTCTGATTTAGTTCATAGTGTAAACCAGTCTCACTTAAAAAATAGCAGGAAACAGTCTGATTTAAGAAATACTGTGAACCAGTCTGGTTTTGAACATAATGTAGATCAGTCTGACTTAAATCACAGTGTAAATCAGGCTGATGAAACATGTACCTGTGAGAGTTGTATGGAGAGATGGGATGATCCGAAATATTCGTGTAATTGTCCGGAATGTCGCCATGGTGATCAATCTCTACATTTAAATAACAATGTCACTAGAGATGAGTGTAAATGTCCCGAATGTCTTGCCAAATTGGATCAAAGTGCCGATATGTGTGAACCCATATATCACAATGAGGTCAGTGATCTAGGTCAAGGTCATATAGATTTTCAAGGTCACAGACATCCACCTCAGGGGTCGTCTCAAGAATATGAAAACTTTGATACTAAAACGTACAATGATGAAGCTAATCTTCAGTTTGATACAAGTTTTGATTCTGGTACGGAAAGATCATACAGGTCGTCTAGAAGCAGGGGGAGTAACTCTAGCACATCTACCAGAACAAAGGGGAGTAATTCTGGGTGCAATAATGTGGATTCATTGACAGAGAAAATGAACAATATGCAAGTTGATGAGGAGTATTGGAAAAGTCCAACAATGTGTTCAAAGATACCGGCAGGTCCTGTACCTAGCATCAGGGGCAATAACTCTGATAATTATCATAGAAATAGGGGAACTAACTCGGTTTTCCAGAGTAAATCGGGCAATGGTTCAGATAGTAGTTTTGATGATATTTGTTTGTCTAACGAGGAAGGTTATATACCGGTACCCGGTCGACATGAGATGTCCTCTCCGGTGCATGTCAATATTACACGGTAAGATGTGAATTTAAACTATATATGACATTTACTAAGTTCCAATGAAATATATTACATGTTACATGCCGAGCATAGCCTTTATTTGCCAGTTAGCTTTCTGCTGAAATATGACAGGAATTTGTCAGTACCTCGGTCATAATAGAGGTTATTAAGTTGATTTTACTCTTTGTCACAAATTATCAGAAATTTTGACAAATATTCATTTCCACAATTTTTGGTTTGAATTAGGCCATACACAAACACTTTAATTTATGTTTAGCGCCTGGTGTGATTTTCTGAAACCTATCTACCGTTCTTATAAAAAAAACAAGTAAAGCATGTTTAAAAAAATCTGCCTCACTTTTAGTGTCATCATTGACATCATCACTGATATAGAGGATCTATCACAAGTTGTCAATTGATATAAATTTATATTAAACGAGTTTTGGAAATTTTTATTATTAAGCGAGCTCCTGAACGAGTTTAATATAAATATATCAATTGACAACGAGTGATTGATTCTTTATATCATATGACACCAAAAACGCAAAATACGCATCGATTTATTGGAAAAACTCGCCCGTTTATACTACACATGGTACGTATAAAGTTATCAAACTCACTATACTAACCTGGATACAAGAAAAGTTATGTGATATAAAATTTATATTACATTCATCATCACCAAATCTGTCATTATCATCATCATCATTACCTCCTTCGTTAACCAACTTTACATTGTCTATTGTCTGTCTCTGTCTGTTTCTTACATTTTCTTTCATTTGGTCTTTTGATAAGTCTTGCTGATCGCATGCTTTTGAAATGTCAATGATAGCTTCTGTGATTCTTTGCTGTAAATACGGTAAGTAAATAACACCTCCCTATTTCTGGTACCATGCAGGATTGATTGAAGACTTAGAAAGGTGAGTTGAAGTTATAAGTTTCAAGGGTTTTGAGACACTGGTAGTATACTGTAAAATAATTACTATATGTGGAGATTAAATTTTGTGGATTTTGTGGTTCACCTTCAACAATGAAATCAAATCCCAAAGAAGAATTATTTTTACCCTTGTTTTATATTACCTTAAAGGCAAAATCCTCGAATTTACAAACCATCAAAATGGTCAATTTTACCAAAACCTCGAAATTTCATCACATCGAAAATAAATGATTTTACAGTATCATATTTTTTTATATTTTGCATGTTAACATTTCAGATTGTTGGAACAACAATTACAGAAGACAGAGACAGACTTGAAGAAGAAGACGTCAGATTATGAGACGGAAATCAAAGAATTACGACGAGAAAATGATAAACAAAACAAACTTATACAGCAGGTATGTCAATGTAAACCAATCAGTTTGCTGCATTTCTGAAGGTGTGTAACTGTTGGCCAATCAGTGTGCTCCGTTTTTGAAGGTTTGTCACTCTCAGCCAATCAGAGTGCACCATTTCTGAAGGTGTGTCTCTGTAAACCGATCAGTTCGCTCCATTTTTGAAGGTGTGTCATTGTTGGCCAATCAATGTGCTCCATTTTGAAGGTGTGTCACTGTTGACCAATCAGTGTGCTCCATTTCTGAAGGTGTGTCACTCTTGGCCAATCAATTTGGTCCATTTCTGAAGGTGTGTAACTGTTGGCCAATCAGTGAATGTCATGTCTGAAGGTGTGTCACTGTTGGCCAATCAATGTGCTCCATTCATGGAGGAGTGTCACTGTTGGCCAATCAGTGTGCTCCATTTCTGAAGGTATGTCACTCTTAGCCAATTAGTAAAATACTATAAATCTAAATTATTCTCAGAAATTGGAAAAAAATCCATGTGAAATATATTTTGTACAGTTTCAATCTGAAGGTTAATGATCGAAGATGTATGATATTACAGTAGAAACTTTCTAATCCGAACTCCCTCCGGACTGCCCAAAAATTCGGATTAGACAGGATTTCGGATTCTGGAGTTTAATTATTTCAGTGTCTGTTACCAAAATAATCTACTAGTATATCTATTGAAATCCACAGGAGCTGTAGTATACATGAATTCCTATATATCACTGAGCTGTATTTCTTTGACCATAGTTAATAAGAATAATATAATACTAAAATAAGTTTGTAATCAAATTATTTAACTTTCAAAACCAATTGCTTTTCCCAATTACATGTACATTGTGTTATACGTTGAACAGTAATTACTTCTTACGTATTATTAACACCATTCAAAATGAAAAACTCTCTTGTGTGGCGACTTTTGTTACATCAACCTAATATTGACAACAGTACTTTTTAATTTTCATTTTTTTTTAATATAAACCCACTGTTTCATCATGACCACGTACAAAACAAGATGAGTCCATGTATAGAAAATGACATGTAAGTTGTGTAAAGGTGTTAAAAGTCATGTACCATACTTTTCAATTACAGTGCTGTCGGGTAATTCTGCGCACCTAACGGGTACTGGCTTTCTACAATTGAGGTTATTTTATTTTTAGAATAAATTATTGTGCTGTTCGGATAGAAACAACCTTCATTGACAAATATAAGCAATTAAAACACCATACCTTCGCTGAACTAGGTCAAATGTCGTCACAAAACAAGATGGCTGCCGGTTTTCATGACGTAATTTTTTTCGGCTAATTCTGCGCAGGCGGAATTTCTTTTTGTATAGTCTGTTTCAAAGATTTGTTTCACAAGAAATTTATCACAGTATCGAAAGAATAAGTCATTAAGACAATGTTGTCAACAAAGCAAAAGACATCATCCATTATAAAAGTGATTTTATGCAACTTATGTGTCCCGTGGTATGTCAAATTAACGAAATCGCCGCTAACACTCATTTTGGTCAAAATTTCGTAGAAATACATTTCCGATTTTGTTGATGTCATTATAAAAATGTACATAAGTAACACACATCTACAAAAACATTTGAGGACCGAAGGAAAACGACCCAGCAAGTCTGTAAGAAATAGAAAGTTAAGGTGCGCAGAATTACCCGATGCGCAGAATTAGCCGAAACGACTGTATATTGCTAGATAATAAGGGGTCATTCTGCATCAATAGACAATAGATTGTTTACAAAGTGTCACCTTTTATGATATGAACAGTAACAATGGAGTGTATTATCTCCAGTCAATTATGGTGCACTCTGTTGAAATATTTCACTATATAATATACAGTTCGGAGCATAGTTTTGAATTTCGGATTACAGAGTTCAATTTATGAACAAAATATCAATTCCGGACTGAAATCTTAGTTCGGATTGAGGAGGATTTCGAATTTGAGAGGTTTCGGATTGTGGAGTTTTTTCATGCGGCATTATATAAGAATATAGAAAGAAAAAATTGGGACCTAGAAAATATTTCGGATTGTGGAGGATTTCGGATTAGAGGGGTTTCGGATTAGGGAGTTTTTACTGTATCTGTTTTGATAAAGGCTGAAAAACAGACCCAAAAGAAATCTGTTACATAAACACAATTGCAAATATATATGAGTTGACTGTATATTTCTCTGGATGATCTTGTATTATTATGGTTGATATTTTAGCTGAGTGATATCAGAGTTGTAAGTTATCACAACCTCAGTATGTGCAGTAACCACGGTTATACCACAGTAAAACCTTGGTTTATCAGATTGGTGAATTCGACCCGTAGGCAGTTAGATCTGCTTGTGTGAGCACTTACATTATTTGTCTCCCCTGCCACCTGACTCATGATTTTCATGTTGTTAGTGAATCTGTAGGCAGTTGCCGTAGATGTACTTGAATGAGCGCTAACGTTATTTGTCTCACATACCACTTGACTCCTGATTTTGATGTTGCTTTTAAATACATGTCTGCAAAAGCATTAAAGCTGCATTCTTCATAAAGATGACAGCAAATCAGACAGGGAAGGCTGCTTTGTAGAAATGTTGGAGTGTTTTGAGAAGCAGGTTTATTTGCTGGAACCTAGTTTCAATGCTAGTTTCAGCCCATATTTGAAAGCCTGGTTATTGTGGAATTTCCATGTATCCTACTATTGAATATTGTCATGTTGTTTTGTGCATCTGTCTTAGGTTCTGTAATTATAAACTATATTAAAGTGAATTATTTTAGTTTTGTTCACATCCTGTTTAAGATAAACTTAATTTGTAGATGTTATAGAATACTGTAAAATCATTAATTTTCTTCGGGGATTATATTTCATGGGTTTTTTTTAACCACAAAATAAAATCCCATCAAACAATCATTTTGGCCGTTGTATTTATTACCTCAAATGCAAAATCCACGAGTTAAGGTCCCATCTAAATGGTCTTTTTACCAAAACAAACTTTTGTTCCATCAAAATTAAATGATTTTACAGTACAAAGTATAGACTGGAGATGTCTAGCTCACCTGAGTGTGAAATGAGCTTTTATGATAATGCTGTGTATGTGATTCATTTTCTAAAACCAATCAACATATTTTGATGGAACTGGATTAGAATGATGCTTTGATGGCCCTCTTTGAATTTTTGAACTTTTTTTTGAAAAAAGCAGAATTTTTTCATATCAAAAAGTTTTGTATGTTTGAGCAATGAATAAATCTGAATCTTCTGCAATTGTCATAATGCCAGCTGTGCAACAATTACATTTCAATCCATTTGAACAGTAAATATGAATATGAATGAATAATTTTCTTGAATGATTTTGCCAAACAACTTAGGAAAACCCTGAGGTGGAGCAATCTCTGCTTTGCCGTAATGTCAGTTATCTGAACTAACTTTTTTTTGAAACTTGGTTGTATTATTTTGTTGTGGTTTTAGTGTAAGAAAGGTCGACATAAGTCGTGGGTAAGTCGGCATTTCCGTGGATAACAGAGGAATGTTGCATTGTGTAACCTGGGTTCATACAGGTCCTTGAAGTCCTTTGAATGGTGATCAATTACGTATAAAGAAAATCCTTGTGTGTCTAGGTCACTCAACTAGCATTGTGCGAACTGTTCTTGAGTACGAAAGTCACAGAGGGTACCTTGCATGTAAAGGTTTTCTTGTATCAACAATAAACGTCCTTGAATATTGCGGTCACAGAGGTTACCTTGTATGTGTGTCAAGGTCAAAGGAATCCTTGAATGTCAAGATCACATCACTTATTGAGTATCACAGCTCACAGCTGGCCTTGAGTGTCAAGGTCACTGCACAACTTGAGTTAATAGGTCACAGAAGTCCTTGAGTATCAATGTCACAATAGTGTCAAGGTCGCAGCAGTCATTTAGTGTCAAGGCAATCATTGAGTGTCTAGGTCACAGCAATCCTTGAGCGTCAAGGTCGCTAAAGACCTTGAATGTCAAGGTCACTACAGTCCTTATGTGTCAAGGTCACAGCAGTCTGTGAGTGTCAAGGTCACAGCAGTCTTTTAACATTAAGGTCACAGCAATCTTTAAGTGTCAATTTCACAGCAGTCTTCGAGTGTCAAGGTTATAGGAGTGATTTAGTGCCAAGGAGGTTTATCTGTATTCAAAACCTTCAGCTCCTAATATTCTCTTCTTGTGTTTCAGTCCCCTGTATCATGTCTCATTCACTGTATGAACATGGGGTTGTTTATGTACAAATTGAAGTTGATTAACTTGGAATGCTTCCCCTGCATTGTGTTTATTGAATGTAAGCTTAAGATACTGTATGGTGGCCTGATGAATGTACATTGCATTTATGCTGGCGAAACAGGTTGTAAGAATGATAGCAGATACATGTATCTTCTGTCATCTATGGTCTCATAATTGGGACTGTTAGATGCCGTTTGTGTAAAGGTTTAATCTTATTTTTATGAATAATATAAGGTTTTCTCTCCCATTTTTAGCTCACCTGTCACAAAGTGACAAGGTGAGCTTTTGTGATCACTCTTCGTCCGTCGTCCGTCCGGCCGTCCGTTCACAATTGCTTGTGAACACACTAGAGGTCTAAAATTTAGCCTGATCATTATGAAACTTGATCACAATGATCATCTCCATAAAATCTAGGTCAAGTTCGATATTGGGTCATCTGGGGTCAAAAACTAGGTCACTAGGTCAAATCAAAGAAAAACCTTGTGAACACACTAGAGGTCACAAATTTAGCCTGATCATTATGAAACTTGATCACAATGATCATCTCCATAAAATCTAGGTCAAGTTCGATATTGGGTCATCTGGGGTCAAAAACTAGGTCACTAGGTCAAATCAAAGAAAAACCTTGTGAACACATTAGAGGTCACAAATTTAGCCTGATCATTATGAAACTTGATCACAATGATCATCTCCATAAAATCTAGGTCAAGTTCGATATTGGGTCATCTGGGGTCAAAAACTTGGTCACTAGGTCAAATCAAAGGAAAACCTTGTGAACACACTAGAGGTCACAAATTTAGCCTGATCATTATGAAACTTGATCACAATGATCATCTCCATAAAATCTAGGCCAAGTTCGATATTGGGTCATCTAGGGTCAAAAACTAGGTCACTAGGTCAAATCAAAGGAAAACCTTGTGAACACATTAGAGGTCACAAATTTAGCCTGATCATTATGAAACTTGATCACAACAATCATCTCCATAAAATCTAGGTCAAGTTCGATATTAGGTCATCTGGGGTCAAAAACTAGGTCACTAGGTCAAATCAAAGGAAAACCTTGTGAACACATTAGAGGTCACAAATTTAGACTGATCATTATGAAACTTGATCACAATGATCATCTCCATAAAATCTAGGTCAAGTTCGATATTGGGTCATCTGGGGTCAAAAACTAGGTCACTAGGTCAAATCAAAGGAAAACCTTGTGAACACATTAGAGGTCACAATTTGTGACTAATCTTTATGAAAATTGATCACAATGATCATCTCTATAAAATCTAGGTCAAGATCGATATTGGGTCATTTGGGGTCAAAAACTAGGTCACAAGGCCAAATCATTGAAAAAGCTTGTGAACACACTAGAGGTCACAATTTGAGGCTAATCTTTATGAAAATTGATCACAATGATCATCTCTATAAAATCTACGTCAAGTTCGATATTGGGTCATCCGGGGTCAAAAACTAGGTCACAAGCCTTTGAAGGCCAAGTCATAGAAAAAGCTTGTGAACACACTAGAGGTCACAATTTGAGCCTAATCTTTATGAAACTTGATCACACTGATCATCACTATAAAATTTTGGTCAAGTTCGATATTGGGTCATCCGGAGTCAAAAACTAGGTCACGAGGCCAAATCATTGAAAAAGCTTGTGAACACACTAGAGGTCACAATTTTGACCTTATTTTTATGAAACTTGATCACAATGATCATCATTATAAAATTTAGGTCAAGTTCGATATTGGGTCATCTGGGGTCAAAAACTAGGTCACGAGGCCAAATCATTGAAAAATCTTGTGAACACACTAGAGGTCACAATTTTGACTCTATCTTTATGAAACTTGGTCACAATGTTTATCTCTATAAAATCTAGGTCAAGTTAGATACTAAGTCATTTGGACCAAAATCTAGGTCACTAGGCCAAACAGGTGAGCGACCCAGGGCCCTTTGGACCCTCTTGTTCTAATGAAAGTATTCCTATCATGATTTATGAGTCTGATTGTAATACCCACAACCTGACTAAAGGGTTCAATTAGTGTCCTAAAGTAGTGTTTTTGTTTTGAACTTTTTGTTTGAAAAAAAACCATATTTATGTTTGCATGTACCGAATGCAAAGAATAGTAGTTTTCTGTCTTAAAACGTTTGTGGATTTTTCATAGTTATTAGCTGTACATTAAGTTATTAAGCATGGTTATTTTTGTTTTTACATCATTAAAATGATTGAGCTTTGTTATATAAACAATTATATAGGTAGCTTTATTTTATTATTTTTTGGCATGTGAATTTTTGTGTGTTCTGTCATGAAGGTGCAGAATTCATTTGTTTGTCAAAATATGACAAATTTAAAATATTTTAAACCATTGTTAATCTTTCTTTCTAAAGTGTGAGCACAACATATATGCTGAATGATAAATGGCTCAGGGTTATAGATTGTCTGTAGATATTTGCAAAATCACAAGTCTACTTTGTACACTAGTGACCTTGACATTCATTTGTGATAAAGAAAGCGATTTTGATCTTTTTCAATCAAAAGTTTTTAACATATTCAAAAATATTTGAAATGGTCTTCAAGAACCACCTAAAAATATTCTTCAAAAACCATTTGCAGATAGTCTTTCCAAAAACCATTTGCGATTTGCGGATAGTCTTCCAAATCGGACTTGAAGATAATCTTCCAAACCATTTGAAAAATATTCTTCAAAAACCAGTTGCATAATTATTATATTCTTCATTTTGCAAAATTTGGACTCGGTGCACCGAGCCCTTAAAACATTCTTAAAAAACTATTTACAAATATTCATCAAAAATCTGTTGCAATAGTTTTAAGATAATGGATATGTTTGTTGTTCATTTGGATTTCTGCACCTTCAAAGTCTGCATATGAAATAAGTTTGTAACTTAAATTTTGCATGTTCTAATCATTATCGAAAAACTTAATAAATAAAATGATTATTTTGCATACATATTTTGATATGTTGAGTGTTTGTTACCAAATTAAGAGTTTCCATGGCAACATTTTCGTAACAAATCGATTAAATTACCTTTTAAATCAAACAAAAATGAAAATTGATTTACATTGGTCATATTATATAAAATGTAAAATTAAAAAATTGTATCCTGTATTCTGACCTACCCTTAAAGCGTGTGGTCGTTGTTGATATGTGGTTTATTATCATGTTAATTGGAAATTGGTGAGCTGAGGGATGAAAAGATGTGGTCTTTGCAGACTCGGGTTTTGTGGTAAGTTTTCAGACAGCTGTAGACTGTGAGGACAAATCATGGTTGTATAGGACAGGCACCTGTTCAATGCCGATGAATTCTCTCAGAGATTTGGCTTTATTTGTTGGTTTTGCAGACAGGTTTTGTAAAGAGTTTAAAATTACTTTTCAGTATTGGATTGAATCTCACTGTAAGTGCCAACTATTCTTACACATGTTTTGACAGTACATATATTTTATATTATAGAACCTACAACTTACGCCTGATGCTAAAATTGAAGCTACCATGCAACATGAAATAACCAGACTAACTTCAGAGAATCTGGTGAGTCAACACTGCATACCGTTACACAGTATTCCCCAAAATAAATGGCCCTGGGGGCATTTTTCAAGGGGGGGGGGCTTGATTTAAAAAATATATATTTATTGTCGATTCAAAGATGTCTGTCAAAACCGTCAGAATGTTCCATTTCTGAATAGCTAATTGCAGTTAGCATAACCACTACGCTTTAGAACCATTAGATTTTTAGCTCACCTGTCACAAAGTGACAGAGTGAGCTTTTGTGATCACTCTTCGTCCGTCGTCCGTCCGTCCGTCCGTCCGTCCGTCTGTCAACAATTGGGTTGTGTCCTCTCTAGCGGTCACAATTTTGGCCTAATCTTTATGACACTTGGTCACAATGATCATCTTAACAAAATCTAGGTCAAGTTCGATATTGGGTCATCTGGGGTCAAAAACTAGGTCACTAGGTCAAATCAAAGGAAAACCTTGTGAACACATTAGAGGTCACTATTTGAGCCTAATCTTTATGAAACTTGATCACAATGATCATCTCTGTAAAATCTAGGTCAAGTTCGATATTGGGTCATCTGGGGTCAAAAACTAGGTCACTAGGTCAAATCAAAGGAAAACCTTGTGAACACATTAGAGGTCACAATTTGAGCCTAATCTTTATGAAACTTGATCACAATGATCATCTCCATAAAATCTAGGTCAAGTTCGATATTGGGTCATCTGGGGTCAAAAACTAGGTCACTAGGTCAAATCAAAGGAAAACCTTTTGAACACATTAGAGGTCACAATTTGAGCCTAATCTTTATGAAACTTGATCACAATGATCATCTCTGTAAAATCTAGGTCAAGTTCGATATTGGGTCATCTGGGGTCAAAAACTAGGTCACTAGGCCAAATCATTGAAAAACCTTGTGAACACATTAGAGGTCACAATTTGAGCCTAATCTTTATGAAATTTGATCACAATGATCATCTCCATAAAATCTAGGTCAAGTTCGATATTGGGTCATCTGGGGTCAAAAACTAGGTCACAAGCCTTTGAAGGCCAAATCATTGAAAAAGCTTGTGAACACACTAGAGGTCACAATTTGAGCCTAATCTTTATGAAACTTGATCACACTGATCATCACTAAAAATTTAGGTCAAGTTCGATATTGGGTCATCTGGGGTCAAAAACTAGGTCACGAGGCCAAATCATTGAAAAATCTTGTGAACACACTAGAGGTCACAATTTTGAATCTATCTTTATGAAACTTGGTCACAATGTTTATCTCTATAAAATCTAGGTCAAGTTAGATACTGTGTCATTTGGGCCAAAATCTAGGTCACTAGGCCAAACAGGTGAGCGACCCAGGGCCCTTTGGACCCTCTTGTTAATCATTTACGTGTATTATTGATGGTAGAATTTAATCCTTGCACACCTGTAATAATCGACCGGGTTGAATGTTTGTTTATGCGGTTGTGACAGAGATCTTTGAATCAACTATGGGGGGAAAATCATAACAAATGTCTTTTTGTTATTGTTCATTATGAGAAGTTTACATGTCTAACTAATTTCTAAATCAGAAGCTTTGTGTCCCCATAGCTTTGTGGTTAGTGTGTTTGCCGCCTAATTGGGTGATCTAGGTTCGAGTCCCGTTGGAGGCATTCTTATGCATGCCATATTTCAGCAGGATGCTGACTGACAAATAAAGGCTATGCTTGGCATTTAAAAAACAGGACGTTCAAAGTTTAAAGTGTTAACGTTTAATTTCAGGATTTACGAGAAGTGATTGATAAACAGGCAGAACAAATCAGAAAGTTGAAGAAAATGGTGAAAGTTTACGCCAAGAGGATGAAGGATAGTGAAGGTATAACACCATTAATTTTTTTATCAAGGTCTGTAACCACTAAATGTTTTAGGCTGGTTTAAAGCTTCTTATAGTTTTATATAGGTCTAAAACCACTAAATATTTTGTGTGGGTTTAATGCTACTAAATCTTTTTATGTAGGACAATTTAAATTAATTAAATGCTTCGTCTCAGTCTATTACCTGCTCTTAAAGATTGTATGTTGATATATAACTGCTAAACAGTTTACTTAGGTACATTGCTTCTAATGTTTTAGATGGGTTAGACACACCTAAATTAAATGTTTGATTCACGCACAGAATTCTGTAATAAATTCAGATGTTATTAGTAAAATACATTAAACTTGGATATAGGCTCAGAGTCTCATTTTAATGTGGTCATGCTATGTAATATTGTGAGTTGTATGGATATATTGTATACCTTGTATATCTTGTATTGTTACTGCTAACCAAGGAACGTCTAAGATATTTGTATTGATACCTTGTATATCTTGTATTGTTACTGCTAACCAAGGAACGTCTAAGATATTTGTATTGATATGTTGTATATCTTGTATTGTTACTGCTAACCAAGGAACATCTAAGATATTTGTATTGATATGTTGTATATCTTGTATTGTTACTGCTAACCAAGGAACGTCTAAGATATTTGTATTGATATGTTGTATGTCTTGTATTGTTACTGCTAACCAAGGAACGTCTAAGATATTTGTATTGATAAGTTGTATATCTTGTATTACTGCTAACCAAGGAACGTCTAAGATATTTGTATTGATATGTTGTATATCTTGTATTGTTACTGCTAACCAAGGAACGTCTAAGATATTTGTACTGATATGTTGTATATCTTGTATTGTTACTGCTAACCAAGGAACGTCTAAGATATTTGTTTTGATATGTTGTATATCTTGTATTACTGCTAACCAAGGAACGTCTAAGATATTTGTATTGATACCTTGTATATCTTGTATTGTTACTGCTAACCAAGGAACGTCTAAGATATTTGTATTGATATGTTGTATATCTTGTATTGTTACTGCTAACCAAGGAACGTCTAAGATATTTGTATTGATATGTTGTATATCTTGTATTACTGCTAACCAAGGAACGTCTAAGATATTTGTATTGATATGTTGTATATCTTGTATTGTTACTGCTAACCAAGGAACGTCTAAGATATTTGTATTGATATGTTGTATATCTTGTATTGTTACTGCTAACCAAGGAACGTCTAAGATATTTGTATTGATATGTTGTATATCTTGTATTACTGCTAACCAAGAAACGTCTAAGATATTTGTATTGATATGTTGAATATCTTGTATTGTTACTGCTAACCAAGGAACGTCTAAGATATTTGTATTGATATGTTCTATATCTTGTATTGTTACTGCTAACCAAGGAACGTCTAAGATATTTGTATTGATATGTTGTATATCTTGTATTATTACTGCTAACCAAGGAACGTCTAAGATATCTCGTCCGCCTTTCTCCTCGTCTATGTCACTGAGTCCAACAACTGGTAAGCAATAGTCCCATCAGGGTTCCCATAGTCAGAGTATAGTGTCTCAAGGCAAAGTCGGGGAAATTATGTAAAATTTTAAAGACTAATTTAGCAGAACGATTGCTTCTCTTCTGATGCTCCATCCTTTTTAAGGCCTAGTATGTACTGATACAGAGGCATATAGTGATTGTCCTGTCAGTGTCCGTTCATCCATCCGTCTGTCTGTTTGTTACATAACTATCTTGAACTTTTTTCTCAGCCTTGTGGGAACCCTGTGTGTGTTGTGACTGCATGAAAGTTAGTCATCCTGAAAATGTCCCAAAATCACTCTCACAAAATCAAAACATGTATGCATTTCTGTTTATGTCTAATTCTTAAATATTTTTCCTATAATGTCTTGATTTTATTGTTTCAACAAATTTCTGCGACTAAAATTGTGATTAAATTAAACTTACAAGAATTATAGCTGCAGATTCCACCGTTTGCATGAAATATTGATAAATATTCATCAATTAAACCAGAGTTATCCAAATGAACCAACTTCAATTTTAAAGAGTACTAAAGGGAAATAATTGTAGTGCTATGACAAAGTAAATAACACATTTAATTTTTAGAGAATAATAAAGGGAGGTAATTGTTGTCGCAAAAGTACCCCGATTGACATTTTAGGTCTTTATATGTTTAAATGTTATTCTATCATTTGATATCAAATAAGTGATATACGTTATGGTTGAATAAGCGCGCCATTTTACTTGCGCCACTTATTCATATTTTATTGGTTAATGCGCCAATATTGTGGTACTTTTCCGATGTATTAGTGCGCCATAATTATTTGCGCCAATGGAAATATTCCTTGGCGCGCAGGACTCTATATAAAGCAAATGCCCTATTACAGACCATTACTATTTAGATAAAATTCTTTGGCTGCGGTCACTTTATTCAAAATTTAGAAAATTGAAATATTATTGTCATTATTAAAAATAAAGAACTTTGTAAAAATTAGAGTTAATAAAAGTGTTAAATTGAATATGTGTTTGATTTAATCAGTTTCAATTTTAACTAAAGACACAAATAAGGAATTAAACAAAAAAGAAATAATTCCAATGTGGCTTCAGAGAAAATTCAAACTTTATACAGTCCTCAATAAGAAAAGTACAAGAAGTCGCCACATTGTTTGGTCCCGCGAACCGGATAAGAACTCAGGATTAAAAAATCAGGATAAAGAACTCAGGATTTATACTAAGGATAAATAAGTGGATTTTTCAGTGCAAGAAGATTTAATTCACAGGAATACATGTGTTAGATTTCTTCTCTGGAATTACAAGAAATTGACAAACTAAAAGTAGTTTGTTACACAAAGCTGGATAAAAGTTTCAGTGTTTGTGGTAAAAAATAAAAATATTCAGTGAAGGAAGATTTAATTCAAAGTGTCTTAAATTTCTTTCCTGGAACTCCACGAAGGTGGGCAAACTGAAAACAGTTTGTAACACAAATGTTGATCAAAAAGTGTCAGTGTTTGTGATGAAAATTAAATAAATTCAGTGAAGGAAGATTTAATTCAAAGTGTCTTAAATTTCTTTCCTGGAACTCCACGAAGGTGGGCAAACTGAAAACAGTTTGTTACACAAATGTTGATCAAAAAGTGTCAGTGTTTGTGATGAAAATTAAATAAATTCAGTGAAGGAAGATTTAATTCAAAGTGTCTTTAATTCCTTATCTGGAACTCCACGAAGGTGGGCAAACTGAAAACAGTTTGTTATCAAATGCTGATCGAAAATTGTCAGTATTTGAAAGAAAATCGTGTCAATGATAACGTATCATTGTGATCGAAGAAAAAGTGTCAATGATAAGAAAAAGTGTCAATGATAAAGTGTCATTGTGATCAATAAAAAAGTGGATATTTCACCGTAATTCATATGAGCTAATGGAAAATAATTGGTCATATTAAGTGGAATACTACAAAATAAAAGGACAAAATGTCTAGTGTTTCCTATATTAAAGGGGTGAGAACCCGATATAGGAATGTTATTGCAAAAGCAATATCAGAAGGAAGAGGATTAATGACATCAGATATAGAATATCTTGATGTCGACACTGTAGTGTTTAAATCAAGCAGGTGTCTAGAAAAGTTGAAAATGTACTGTGACAAGTTAGAGTCACAGTCTGAAAAGTTAGTATCTACCATGGAAGAAGAGTCAAATATTCAAGAAATCATGGATAGTGATTGTGATTTGTGTGATGAAGCCATGGAATGTTACTTGGATTTAAAACAATTCAAAGAAAGTGTTACTTCTAAAAGGGAAAAAGAAGAAAAAATGCCATCGTTTCATCAAGAGCAGTTTGACAAGTTGCATCATGATATTCATGTTTTAACATTAAATCAACAAGAACAAGTGAAATATAAAAGTAGTGTTAAACCAAATTCTAGTGTGAAGCTGCCAAAACTGGACATGGTTTCATTCGGCGGAGATAAGCTCAAATGGCTTGAGTTCTGGGACTCGTATGAAACAGTGGTCCATCAGAATGAAGGCTTATCAGATGTAGAAAAGTTCATGTATCTGAAAAGTAAGCTGTTTGGCGATGCCAGAAATTCAATAGCAGGACTATCCTTGACAAATGATAATTACAACAGTGCCATTCAAATCCTCAAGCAAAGATTTGGGGATGTTCAGGAAGTGATTGACTTACACTATAATAAAATGATTAATCTTCCAAATGCAAACAACAGTGTTAAAAGTTTGAGATTCTTCATTGACCACATTGAACGACATCTTAGGAGCTTAGAAGTACTCCATCAAAACATTAACCAGGACGTGTTTGTGTCCATGATCAGGTCCAAGTTGCCAGAGGAGGTGTTACTACAACTTGAGATCAGCAATGGTTCTACAACAAAATGGACTGTTACATCACTTCGTGAAATACTGAATGGATACATCACTGCTCGTGAAAAGGCTGAAAAGAAAACAATCACATCTGACAGCAAACCTGAGACAAGAACACAAAACAGAAGTTCTTTAAATAGTCAACAATCATCTGCAGAAAGTCTAATGGCAAATACTAGTGATGTAAAAATGAACAATTTTCAAACAAATAGTACAGCTCAAACACACCGATACTCAAATCTTTGTCGTTACTGCAGTCAAAATCACTGGAGTGATGAGTGTAAGAAGTATTGTTCAATCAGTGATAGGAAGAAGCAGCTTAGAAAAAGTTGTTATAAGTGTTTGAGGTCAGGACATAGATCCAATGAATGTGAAGCAAATAGACTGTGTGTACATTGTGGCGTAAGAAATGATCACCACAGAAGTTTGTGCCCAAAAATGTTTGGTACAAGTACAAGTGTACACATGTCTGAAGAAATAACAAATTCTGATGAAAATTATGATGATGAATCATGTGAAAACCAGGAAAATGTATATATGTCATCAGGTGAGATGGTTTTAATGCAGACAGCAACAACCACAATACAAAATGAAGATGAAACACAGATTGTCAGACTTATGTTGGACTCTGGATCACAGCGTTCATATATATCTGACAAGTTAGCAACTAAACTTGGATTAAAAGTGGAACAAGAGAAAGAAATAAGAATTATGACATTTGGGACCTCAAAGTCAAAATTGGTCCAAACCAAAGTGTCTTCTATAAAACTTGGATTACAAAATGGTGATTCAATGGAAATATCAGTTAACATAGTGCCTATTATAAGTGGACAGATAGAAAGAAGACCCATGAAAAACATGTCAGCTGATGTGAAAAACATTATTCACTCAGTTCATTTAGCTGACACTATCTGCAAAGAAAGAGAGATATGCAGTGTGGACTTACTAATAGGTAATGACTATTACTTAGATATAGTCTCAATACAGAAAGTTGAGTTACAACCAGGATTGTACCTATTAAGTTCAAGACTCGGCTGGATTTTAACTGGACGTACTCATGAAAGTGTTGTTACGAATACCAGTGTCAACGTGCTTGCAATTTCAAGTGGAAACCCAATATCCAGTTGCAGCACATTAACTAGCCTTGATGAATCCTTGCAAACTCCAGTTGAACTTGATGATTCCAGGAACATGGAGAAACCAATGAGTATCAAGAACAGTCCAGTCATGTCAAATGATGAAAAGACCATGTTGAACTTCAATGATACTGCTGAATTTAATGACAGCAGATATCAAGTGACACAACCATGGATTGATGAGAATCCTGATGTACCTACCAACAGAGAATTGGCAGTTAGTTATCTGAACTCATCAGTCACAAGAATGAAAAGGTATCCTGCATATATGTAGAAATATGACAATGTTAACGAAGAGCAACATAAGAGTGAAATGATTGAAAACCAAACCACAAAGGATAAAGTTAAACTCAGTTACAAAGACAGTGATCAAACTCTGCTAAGAATTGACTTGAAAAACGTTAAACCAATTCAAGTCACACAAACTTCTCCCCCAGTGAAAAGGGCTGCCAAAAGTGCTAAGATAAAATTCAAACCACAGTCAGTGAGTTATGCTGATAGTGCATAAATGGAATTATCAAATTGATTTAATTAAAAGTGTAAAAATAAAAATGAGTAAAAAAGTGCAAAGTGTTTAAAAAAATTCCAACCATTCAACAGAGGAATATTAATATGTTAGAAAATAAAAAAATGTGATTCCCTACATGGATTACTATAGTGGCAGTGTGTGTAAAAGTAAAACTGCATGAATGATATTCATAATAATGTGCATTTTTATTACATTGATCATAGAAATAATAATCTATGAAATACACATCAGTGTTAGTAATTCCATTCACTTCAAGTATGTGTAATAAAGGATTAACAATGTTGGCGCAAAGTTGGCGCAGTATAACACACAAGAGTTCAATCTTCCAAGATGTGAACAATCAGAAACAGAACAATTGACAATGAAGATATGATCAAATACATAAACAATTTCAGCACTCAGGAACTTAAACTTCAACTTTGCCTTTGTTTGTGGGGAGTGTCGCAAAAGTACCCCGATTGACATTTTAGGTCTTTATATGTTTAAATGTTATTCTATCATTTGATATCAAATAAGTGATATACGTTATGGTTG
The DNA here is from genome assembly GCA_963678985.1 of Spisula subtruncata. Taxonomy (NCBI): domain Eukaryota; kingdom Metazoa; phylum Mollusca; class Bivalvia; order Venerida; family Mactridae; genus Spisula; species Spisula subtruncata. The sequence continues at coordinate 14,310,859 of OY787677.1, read as the reverse complement.
AATAAGCGCGCCATTTTACTTGCGCCACTTATTCATATTTTATTGGTTAATGCGCCAATATTGTGGTACTTTTCCGATGTATTAGTGCGCCATAATTATTTGCGCCAATGGAAATATTCCTTGGCGCGCAGGACTCTATATAAAGCAAATGCCCTATTACAGACCATTACTATTTAGATAAAATTCTTTGGCTGCGGTCACTTTATTCAAAATTTAGAAAATTGAAATATTATTGTCATTATTAAAAATAAAGAACTTTGTAAAAATTAGAGTTAATAAAAGTGTTAAATTGAATATGTGTTTGATTTAATCAGTTTCAATTTTAACTAAAGACACAAATAAGGAATTAAACAAAAAAGAAATAATTCCAATGTGGCTTCAGAGAAAATTCAAACTTTATACAGTCCTCAATAAGAAAAGTACAAGAAGTCGCCACAATTGTGTATATTTTAGAAAGTAATAAAGGGAGATAATTATGTATATTATAGAGAATAATAAAGGGAGGTAATTATGTATATTATAGAGAATAATAAAGGGAAGCAATTATGTATATTTTAGAGAGTAATAAAGGGAGAGAATTATGTATATTTTAGAGAGTAATAATGGGAGGTAATTATGTATATTTTAGAGAGTAATAAAGGGACGTAATTATGTATATTTTAGAGAATAATAATGGGAGAGAATTATGTATATTTTAGAGAGTAATAATGGGAGGTCATTATGTATATTTTAGAGAGTAATAAAGGGGGGGGGGGGTAATTATGTATATTTTAGAGAGTAGTAAAGGGAGGTAATTATGTATATTTTAGCTGCTGAGATACAGGCCGAGTTAGAAGGTGAGGAGACAAAGAGCGTGGAGAACGTGGCACAGATCAAACATCGGGAACGTAATTATATGGGCATGCTGGAGTATAGGAAAGATGACGAGAACGCCCTTATAAAACTTCTTATACTCGGTAAATATCTTATGCATTATATTGAAATGTCGAAAAGATTTCATTTTAGTGTTTTCAAAATTAATATCTCCAGAAATAGGAAAAATTCTGTAGAAATTATCACTTTGTCATTAAGCTGTTAATAGCTATTACTGTTTTTCTGAAGTAAGTAAATTGTTTTTTGTAGTGATTTGTGCTTGTAATAAGTATATTTACAAACAAATCTGTTAAAGTTAAATGAGAGCAGTTATAAACATTAGCTCATCCTTCGGTTACCGGTAAACTATGTTTATACAGGTTTAACTGGGTGTAACTGAGTTAACGGTTGTCTATTCTTTCCCTTTTTAGTATTACTTATTGAAATGACAGTACAGTGCATATGTTATTTGCATATATTTATACAGATTTGAAGCCGAAGATGGCGTCTTCGGCCGGAATGTTGCCGGGTCTTCCGTCATATTTATTATTCATGTGTGTACGACATACAGATTATATCAACGATGATGAGAAAGTCAGATCTTTCCTCACTAGTACCATCAACGGAATAAAAAAAGTTGTCAAGGTAACAAATACATTTTCATCACATTTGTGTTTCCGTTTTCCGACAATTTGGTTATCACAAGTATACCCATGGCATGACATTTTTTGTATCTTAATCATTCTGATTAATCCTTAATTCCGGATTTACACTTCAAAGGAGTATGAAGAAAATGTCTTGAGAAATGGCAACGTTATTGTCAATTCAGTATGTTTTGAAAGAATTTCTTAATGAAATTTGAGTTAAAGATGGAAACAATGTCATAGTGGTTGAAGACAATCATTTTGTCACAAAAATGGTTGACTGCATTTGATTTTTTAGGATTTTAAATTTGGCTCTGTTGATATCACTGGTATCTGTGATTATTGTTTGTTTGTTTGTTTGTTTTGAAACTACAATATTTATCATCAAAGAATATCTAAATATCACATCAATTTAATTAATTTTCATCTTCTATTCCTGGTTTTTGACAATGTAGAAAACAAGTTTTCGTAAAAGATCTTGATAGTGCTATGATTACAGGCCCAGGTCACTATGTTTGCCTCTACGAAAAAAAGTTGATCAAGTTCACAACTGAGTATATATTGGGTAAAAAAGTTGATGACACCATAAAAATGTTAGTAATTGAGCCAAAATTGCTTTACTCTCCTGTATAACATATTGGACCAATTAGACCAATTATCCCTTTGTTCAAAATGCAATGTCAGGTGAATGCCTGGAGAATAATGATAGCCAATCATTCCATGATACTGACTACGAAAGTATCATAAAGAATTTAAATTTGACCGTAAGTTTAAGATTTGCATAAATGCTTTGATAAAACAGTACCCTGGTGTATAGAATTGTAACACAACTTAGTTTTGTTCACAGAAACATCATGATGACCTTGACAGAGTTACTCTATGGTTGGCCAACACCTGTCGCTTCCTACATACGTTAAAACAATACAGCGGAGAGAAACAGTTCCAGACAGAGAACACGGGACGTCAGAATGAACATTGTCTACGTAACTTTGATCTAGCGGAGTACCGTCAAGTTTTCAGTGACCTCGCTGTATGGATATATCAAACATTGATCAAGTTACTGGAAGCTACCATACAACCTTCTATAGGTGAGTTACTGGGTAGTTATATATCAAACATTGATCAAGTTACTGGAAGCCACCATACAACCATCTATAGGTGAGTTACTGGGTAGTTATATATCAAACATTGATCAAGTTACTGGAAGCTACCATACAACCATCTATAGGTGAGTTACTGGGTAGTTATATATATCAAACATTGATCAAGTTACTGGAAGCCACCATACAACCATCTATAGGTGAGTTACTGGGTAGTTATATATCAAACATTGATCAAGTTACTGGAAGCTACCATACAACCTTCTATAGGTGAGTTACTGGGTAGTTATATATCAAACATTGATCGAGTTACTGGAAGCCACCATACAACCATCTATAGGTGAGTTACTGGGTAGTTATATATCAAACATTGATCAAGTTACTGGAAGCTACCATACAACCATCTATAGGTGAGTTACTGGGTAGTTATATATCAAACATTGATCAAGTTACTGGAAGCCACCATACAACCATCTATAGGTGAGTTACTGGGTGTGGATATATCAAACATTGATCAAGTTACTGGAAGCCACCATACAACCATCTATAGGTGAGTTACTGGGTAGTTATATATCAAACATTGATCAAGTTACTGGAAGCTACCATACAACCATCTATAGGTGAGTTACTGGGTAGTTATATATCAAACATTGATCAAGTTACTGGAAGCTACCATACAACCATCTATAGGTGAGTTACTGGGTAGTTATATATCAAACATTGATCGAGTTACTGGAAGCTACCATACAACCATCTATAGGTGAGTTACTGGGTAGTTATATATCAAACATTGATCAAGTTACTGGAAGCCACCATACAACCATCTATAGGTGAGTTACTGGGTAGTTATATATCAAACATTGATCAAGTTACTGGAAGCTACCATACAACCATCTATAGGTGAGTTACTGGGTAGTTATATATCAAACATTGATCAAGTTACTGGAAGCCACCATACAACCATCTATAGGTGAGTTACTGGGTAGTTATTTATCAAACATTGATCAAGTTACTGGAAGCCACCATACAACCATCTATAGGTGAGTTACTGGGTAGTTATATATCAAACATTGATCAAGTTACTGGAAGCCACCATACAACCTTCTATAGGTGAGTTACTGGGTAGTTATATATCAAACATTGATCAAGTTACTGGAAGCTACCATACAACCATCTATAGGTGAGTTACTGGGTAGTTATATATCAAACATTGATCAAGTTACTGGAAGCCACCATACAACCATCTATAGGTGAGTTACTGGGTAGTTATATATCAAACATTGATCAAGTTACTGGAAGCCACCATACAACCATCTATAGGTGAGTTACTGGGTAGTTATATATCAAACATTGATCAAGTTACTGGAAGCCACCATACAACCATCTATAGGTGAGTTACTGGGTAGTTATATATCAAACATTGATCAAGTTACTGGAAGCTACCATACAACCATCTATAGGTGAGTTACTGGGTAGTTATTTATCAAACATTGATCAAGTTACTGGAAGCCACCATACAACCATCTATAGGTGAGTTACTGGGTAGTTATATATCAAACATTGATCAAGTTACTGGAAGCCACCATACAACCATCTATAGGTGAGTTACTGGGTAGTTATTTATCAAAGATTGATCAAGTTACTGGAAGCTACCATACAACCATCTATAGGTGAGTTACTGGGTAGTTATATATCAAACATTGATCAAGTTACTGGAAGCCACCATACAACCATCTATAGGTGAGTTACTGGGTAGTTATATATCAAACATTGATCAAGTTACTGGAAGCTACCATACAACCATCTATAGGTGAGTTACTGGGTAGTTATTTATCAAACATTGATCAAGTTACTGGAAGCCACCATACAACCATCTATAGGTGAGTTACTGGGTAGTTATATATCAAACATTGATCAAGTTACTGGAAGCCACCATACAACCATCTATAGGTGAGTTACTGGGTAGTTATATATCAAACATTGATCAAGTTACTGGAAGCTACCATACAACCATCTATAGGTGAGTTACTGGGTAGTTATTTATCAAACATTGATCAAGTTACTGGAAGCCACCATACAACCATCTATAGGTGAGTTACTGGGTAGTTATATATCAAACATTGATCAAGTTACTGGAAGCCACCATACAACCATCTATAGGTGAGTTACTGGGTAGTTATATATCAAACATTGATCAAGTTACTGGAAGCCACCATACAACCATCTATAGGTGAGTTACTGGGTAGTTATATATCAAACATTGATCAAGTTACTGGAAGCTACCATACAACCATCTATAGGTGAGTTACTGGGTAGTTATATATCAAACATTGATCAAGTTACTGGAAGCCACCATACAACCATCTATAGGTGAGTTACTGGGTAGTTATATATCAAACATTGATCAAGTTACTGGAAGCCACCATACAACCATCTATAGGTGAGTTACTGGGTAGTTATATATCAAACATTGATCAAGTTACTGGAAGCCACCATACAACCATCTATAGGTGAGTTACTGGGTAGTTATTTATCAAACATTGATCAAGTTACTGGAAGCCACCATACAACCATCTATAGGTGAGTTACTGGGTAGTTATATATCAAACATTGATCAAGTTACTAGAAGCTACCATACAACCATCTATAGGTGAGTTACTGGGTAGTTATATATCAAACATTGATCAAGTTACTGGAAGCTACCATACAACCATCTATAGGTGAGTTACTGGGTAGTTATATATCAAACATTGATCAAGTTACTAGAAGCTACCATACAACCATCTATAGGTGAGTTACTGGGTAGTTATATATCAAACATTGATCAAGTTACTGGAAGCTACCATACAACCATCTATAGGTGAGTTTGCCACCTGGGTCCACCAAACCGGGGAAATGTAGGGGATAGCGGGGAAAAGTACTGTATTTTAACCTTTCTGCTGTCCCTGAAATATTACTTATTTTTAATGAATTGCTGTTATAGTTACACAGCTGGGTTTTTTAGCCTGGCCCACGATGAAGCCCAAAAGTATCTGAAGGTGGCTGGTTCTCAATTTAATCGGAACGTAACAGTCGGAAAGAAGTGTAAATTCGAGAAACGAAACCTAGTCTATGCGACCAACTTCCACTTCCTCCAAACAGCCGTCACTACAACAACAACATTGTAAAATTTGTAAAAGAAAATCACTCCACTCCCAAGATTTTTGTCTAAATTATATATCTAAGTATGCTTATACGTTGGTATTTCAAGCCTGTTAAAAGTCAAACCTGGAACTTATTAAATCCAATATTAGTATAGCCGGTTGTTGTGTTTTATCAATTCTCTTATAAAATATCCTCTTTATATATTTAACAGTATCAGCAGTGCTAGAGCATGAAGCTATCGCCGGACTGACGGGCAGTAAACCTAGTGGATTGAGAGGTAGAACTAGTAGCAGAGCTGAAGATACACCCGAATATTCACTCGACTCATTGATGAAATCTGTATGTATACCAGTCATTCATTAGGGGTTATACATGTAAATAAAGGGGTTTTGGGTATTTTGGGCTTTTTTCCTTCTTCATATAAGATCAGTACATAGCACTTTAAGGAGGAACCCAATTCAATATAAATGGTCAAATATTTCGAAATATGTGGTAATGTCATACCTGCCAGATCTCCTGCATCATGCATTGAGACTCTACTCCTGCATGATCTGAGGCAAATTGATCTAAATCTCACACATTTCTTGCAATATTGGAACCTGACATCTATCTTTAACATTATGAAAATGATAACAAATATTAGTTCAAATTGCTGCGTGCAGTTTGCACGGTATTGCATTACAAGTTAAATTAGTGAAACCTGCATATAAACTTCATTTATTTAAGTTTAAAATTTGAGCAAGGAAAATCTCCTGCATTTTCATCAAATCTCCTGCATTCCCAACACCAATCTCATGCAAAGGGATCCGCAAAACTTGGCATGTCTGGTAAATCAGTATTGCCATTGAAATGGTATGTAATTTAGTGTGATGAATATTGAAACAAGTGTAATCACTGATTGCTTGAAATAGACCCTGCCAGCTCAATAGCTCACTGATTGGTTAAAACAGACACACCTGCAGCTTTAGAGCTCACTGATTGGTTATAACAGTCACACCTTTGGCTATAGAGCTCACTGATTGGTCAATACAAACACAACTCTGTATAAATGATAATATCTATTTCAGATGAACATGTTTGTGACTATACTAAATCGGCATGCCGTGGATCCGGAACTTGTCAAGCAAATATTCCGTCAACTCTACTACTTCCTCGGTGCAAGCGCACTTAACAACCTGTTACTGAGGAAAGATATGTGTAACTGGTCCAAGGGGATGCAAATCAGGTATGCTTAAAAAGGATTTAGGGGGTCAGCAAAGATAGGCCTGTTATATCATGACAGTGGTTAAGCCGATAGCCTGCTTAACTGCTGATCAGGAGGTCCCTGGTTCGATCCTCGGCCAAGACACTTGATAATTTTTGAAAAAATGTTCAGTGGGAAACACACTTTTCACTGTTTCCCACCTAACTAGAGATGAACTGGTTGGCAACCCAGAGGTAGCCTCGAGTGTTATCGGTGCTGTGCTCTCTCGAGAGCGTAAAAGAACCAAAGTATCTCTTTGAACCGAGTTAGGGCAGCGCGCCTTGATACCTTGTATCACACCACTGTCTCCTCTACTCGCTGTCCCTTCAGCAAGCACATTTATGGGTTATCCTTGACCGAAAGGTTTAATTAGTTACATTCAGACATGACCTTGTAATGATAAAATATCAAAGCTCATATTAACATCATTCAAATATGAATGTAAGAGTCAGTTAAGTAAGTTAAGTGTAAATATGATGGTTTTAATTTTGTCAAGTAACAGTGCTGTCTGTATACTAGTGCATTTATGATACATTCCATTCAAAGTTAAATGAGAGCGGTTATAAACATAAGCTTTTCTGTCAGATTAGCTAAGTTTAACTTAGTTTATTAGAGTTAACTGTAGTCTGTCCTATTCTTAGGTAGGGGATAGTTAATCATTGATATTACTTATTGAATCGACAGTTCTATAATATTCAGAGCTACAGATAAGCTGGGTACTGGGGTTACCCAATTAGTTTTCTTAAAAACCCAATATATTTTGAGAGGAAGGAAGTAAGAAAAATTAAAATAAATCTGAAATACCTAAAAAGAAAAGGATGATTTAGTGAAAAATAGTCCAGAAAAGATCATTTACCCAAATAAAATTAGTCAAAACCCAATCAAAATTAAAACTGGGGGGGGGGTTAAATACCCAAAGGACTAAAACGTTATCTGTAGCTCTGATAATATTGATTGTACCACAATATTTTGTATTAAATGTCATTTATTGATGTAATTTTAGGTACAATTTATCGTACTTGGAGCAATGGTTACGAGATAGTAAGCTACAGGAATCTGGTGCTGGGTCGACGTTAGATCCAATCATTCAAGCGTCACAGTTATTACAAGCACGGAAGACGGATGCTGACGTTGATAGTGTGTGTGATATGTGCTCCAAGCTGGCAGTTCCTCAGGTTGGTGCATTATAAAATGTGTTTTTGTTACTAAATATAGTAACAAAAATAGTGCGAGTTGCTTAATATAGTAACTAAATATCTAATGTTACTAAATATAGTAACAAAATAGCGCAAGTTACTTAATTTAGTAACAAAATATCTAATGTTACTAAATATAGTAACAAAATAGCGCAAGTTACTTAATATAGTAACAAAATATCTAATGTTACTCAATATAGTAACAAAATAGCGCAAGTTACTTAATATAGTAACAAAATATCTAATGTTACTAAATATAGTAACAAAATAGCATATGTTACTTAATATAGTAACAAAATATCTAATGTTACTTAATATAGTAACAAAATAGCGCAAGATACTTAATATAGTAACAAAATATCTAATGTTACTAAATATAGTAACAAAATAGCGCAAGTTACTTAATATAGTATCTAAATATCTAATGTTACTAAATATAGTAACAAAATAGCGCAAGTTACTTAATATAGTAACAAAATATCTAATGTTACTAAATATAGTAACAAAATAGCACATGTTGCTTAATATTGTAACAAGTAGCCCAAGTGGGTAACTGAATACCATAAGTTGCTAAATATGTTGTAAAAAAATAACATACGTTAGGTTGGGGCACTTGGTCATTTCTGAAAAGCTTTTCAGTGTTTCACAACCCTCACCAGAGATGAACTGGTCATCTTAACTCATACTAAATCACTATTTCAAAAGTAGGAAAATAACAGACTAAAAAATGTTGAGCATCACCTTTATTTGCCAGTCAGCTTTCTGCTGATATATGGTAGGCATACATATATGTATCTCCACCAGGTTTATAAACCGGGTTGCTAGAGTAGATGGCAAGAGCACTAACCACTTAGCTACGGGGCACATGGTCTAATGATCGTAAAAAATTCTTTGTTCTATTTTTAGATTGTGAAGATATTGAACCTCTACACACCCGTGGACGAGTTTGAAGAACGAGTACCAATTTCTTTTATACGCAAAATTCAGCAAAAATTAAAAGAACGAGAGAAGCCAGAAACTTCACTTCTTATGGACCTTAAGTTTTCATATTCTGTAACATTCCCATTTAATCCTTCCAAGATAGCGCTAGAAACCATCGACGTGCCAGATCAGTTAAATCTAGGTCACATGGTCACTAGATTGTAGAACATGTTCTTCCAGGATTATAGTGAATTTAATCAAGCATATCCTGAATTTTTTTCAATCGATTAAATTATTGAACTGTTCTGTGCTACATGCAATCCGATGACTTGGTCGTTTGTAGAACATGTTCTTCCAGGATTGTGAAATATAATCAAGAACACCTTACCTTTTTAATCGATTAAAAAACTGGAATTGTTCTGTTTTATATTCTATGTGAAATTTAATAGTGTCATGTTTTTAAATTATACATATGTATATACAAGCTTTGTTTTTTTTTGACTTGAGAATTATTTACATGGAAAGATTTTATTTTTGTTGATTTTGCTTGTTAATTTGTTTTTCAAGTTTAGGATTATGTGCATAGTCCAGGTTATGGCAGATATAATCATAAGAACCAGAGGTTCTTTATGGATAGAACAGGGGCAATATTCAATATTGAACTTTTTAATATGAGAATAAGGAAGCCAATCATATCACCTGTTACTGGCCAACAGTTTGATATGGTGTGATCTGATTGGTGAATCTTATCCTTAAGTCAAGTAAGATCAATATTGAATACTACTCCAGGTTCTGTGTTTGAACTGGCACTTTATGCATGAATAAACAATACATAGATAACTTGGGTGAATACATTTCCATGTTAACAAAGTAATTATGAGAACCTTTGCCATTGTAACTGTTTATTGTAAACTTAAAATTCATTATTGAATGAATTCTGGTAAATTCATGCACAAAAACCGCGCAAGATATATGTAATTCCTTTTGTGTAATATATAAACGTTTGGAAAGTGAATGTGAAATGAGCTTTTGTTGAAGTTAATAAGGTACCTGGGAAATTATATAACTAGAGATCATTTTTAGATCAAGTTGATACATTAAGTATTGGGGTTTGTCTCTTTAATGCTAACTTCTGTGATAATGTGATATTTCAACATTTCCGTAGTGACCAGAATTATTTACCGTGTTGACGTAGTGCTTGACATTCCAAATAAAGTATTGAAACTTTCCATTTAGGATATGTAGAACTTTTACTCTTGAATATATTATATAGAAATATATTGAAATTCTCCTAATGAGACCTGTGAAAAAGTTGGTTTTAATAGCGATGTGGTCTTAAAAGCGTACCATTTGTTAAAGAATTGTGTAGAAGAATGGCAAAATGTTAAAAATCTTGGCATTTATTTGATAAAATATTCTGCTAAGAATGTTATTGAATTTTTTGTTAGCATGCAATGGAATTGTCAATATTAATAGCAAAGATGAAGCTGAAATATGGTAATCGTTATTTCTGTTTATTAATATCTTGACCATTCTAAAATATGATTCCTGCACTTCGCTCACTGATAACAAAAATTGGGTTGAAGATGATCAACTTTTAAAAACACTTTCTTCATTATTGTGTAGTCTTAGATATTGGTGACTTGATGGTTTGGTAAAACCGAGCTAAGATCAGCTACATTCCCAGGGGTAAAGTTTTCTGTCTTAGAAAAAATTCTCTATGAAATTAATATGAAAATTATCTAGTTCAGTATATTGACAAGCAGTTTTCAGTATTTTGAAAATTTTGAATTTTTACCCCTGCATTCCCCACCCAGACATGTAAAAAATGTATTGAAATCAAAACACTGTTTGTACTGTATATACACATGCTTGAAACTAGTCAGTATGACCGCGGAGTAGTATTAGATTTGTGCAAAGTTTTAGAGATACAGAACTTTTCATGTTCACCAAACTATGAAATATTTTCAAAACACTTAAAATATTCCTCGACTACAGTGTTTATAGTTTTCAAAAAGTCTTGTTTTTCTCATTTCCCTTCATAAATTGTCGATTTTTGAGGATTTTAGATTTTTGAGGATATTCTTATTTTCACCAGTGAATTTATATATTTTTAACACAATAAATTATTATTGAAACACATTAAAATCACAATTTTTTTGTTGTGAATGTGTTCTTGAAACATTTGTATGACTTCACAAAGACAAAAAACACAGGAACATTGTTCTTTCTTTTAGAAACATTGGTACATGTCATTATTTAAAAATATTTCATACTTTGATGTTCATCTTGAGTCCTGCATTTTTAATATTCTATCATTTTGATCATATTTTCTTATTGCCATGGAAAACCGTATTTAGGACACAAAGAATTATCACAAATATTATTTATTTGATATAAAATTGTGTTTGATATTTTTGTTTGTTTTGAATCTAAAAATTGTATCAGATTAGATTACCCCCCCCCCCCCCCCTTAGGATGAGGGTGTCTGTGCTATGGTTGCAACAAAAATATTTCTTACAGTACAATTACAACTTAAAACTTTGAAATGATTTAATTGATCTTAAGTTTAAACTCTCTAGTTGTTTGGCAATCTCATTAAATCAGGTCCTAACATTGCTTGAGTCCTTTACGCTGTTAAATCTGACTACACTACATAAAAGATCAAGTTCAAATGAACTCTCTAATGTATGTTGTATTATGGCTATTCACCTGTATGTATAGGGAGTCAGTCTAAAGTCAGTCTACGTTTAGCTCTTTATGTATTAAGTTTAAACATCTCTCTCACTGTAAAGTAGGTATTTCAGCAGACATCTGCACTTTCAGATTTTTTAAAGAAGCAATTTGATTGGATGATGTAAAGTTCACATCGACATGACCCCATATAGAGTGTCATCAGATCCTATATCAGTGTAAAGTAGTGGAGCGTAATATGGTTCTGATTTAATTGAGATTGTCTGTTTGGGGACATATATTTTATAATGTCAAATACTGCCTCATCATGAGGGCCACTGTACCCTGGTTGCATTTAAGTTTGATAGATAATTCTAATTTGTGATAAATTGTGACATAGGAATGGTGGTTTATGACTTGTTACTGTGTATTTTATTGCAGAATATCAAATACCTTTTGTTGTTCTAGTAATTTGTCTGATCACATTTAGGAACATGTGTTTAGGTGTTTGAATGGCTGTTATTTATTTTATGTTTGTGTGCTTATGTTTAATTGCTGATGCATAATGGTATTACAAAATAGACTGGTTTCTATTGGTTTCAAAATGTATACTTGACTGGTTCTACCATTGCCATGAAGATGCACTGTAGACTGGTTCTATTGTTACCAAGGTGTACATTAGACTGGTTCTATTGTTACCAAGGTGTACAGTAGACTGGTTCTATTGTTACCAAGGTGTACAGCAGACTGGTTCTATCGTTACCAAGGTGTACAGTAGACTGGTTCTATTGTTACCAAGGTGTACAGTAGACTGGTTCTATTGTTACCAAGGTGTACAGCAGACTGGTTCTGTTGTTACCAAGGTGTACAGCAGACTGGTTCTATTGTTACCAAGGTATACAGTAGACTGGTTTTATCGTTACCAAGGTGTACAGTAGACTGGTTCTGTCGTTACCAAGGTGTACAGGAGACTGGTTCTGTCGTTACCAAGGTGTACAGCAGACGGGTTCTGTCGTTACCAAGGTGTACAGTAGACGGGTTCTATTGTTACCAAGGTGTACAGTAGACGGGTTCTATTGTTACCAAGGTGTACAGCAGACTGGTTCTATTGTTAACCAAGGTGTACAGCAGACTGGTTCTATTGTTACCAAGGTGTACAGTAGACTGGTTCTATTGTTACCAAGGTGTACAGCAGACTGGTTCTATTGTTACTAAGGAGTACATGCAGACTGGTTCTATTGTTACCAAGGTGTGCTATAGACTGGTTCTATTGTTACCAAGGTGTACAGCAGACTGGTTCTATTGTTACCAAGGTGTACAGTAGACTAGTTCTATTGTTACCAAGGTGTACAGTAGACTGGTTCTATTGTTACCAAGATGTACAGTAGACTGGTTCTAATGTTACCAAGATGCACTGTAGACTGGTTCTATTGTTACCAAGGTGTACTGTAGATTGGTTCTATTGTTACCAATGTGTACAGTAGACTGGTTCTGTTGTTACCAAGGTGTACAGTAGACTGGTTCTATTGTTACCAAGGTGTACAGCAGACTGGTTCTATTGTTACCAAGGTGTACTGCAGACTGGTTCTGTTGTTACCAAGGTGTACAGTAGACTGGTTCTATTGTTACCAAGGTGTACAGCAGACTGGTTCTATTGTTACAAAGGTGTACAGCAGACTGGTTCTATTGTTACCAAGGTGTACAGTAGACTGGTTCTATTGTTACCAAGGTGTACAGTAGACTGGTTCTATTGTTACCAAGGTGTACTGCAGACTGGTTCTGTTGTTACCAAGGTGTACAGTAGACTGGTTCTATTGTTACCAAGGTGTACAGCAGACTGGTTCTATTGTTACAAAGGTGTACAGCAGACTGGTTCTATTGTTACCAAAGTGTACATCAGACTGGTTCTATTGTTACCAAGGTGTACAGCAAACTGGTTCTATTGCTACCAAGGTGTACAGCAGACTGGTTCTATTGTTACCAAGGTGTACAGCAGACTGGTTCTATTGTTACCAAGGTGTACAGCAGACTGGTTCTATTGCTACCAAGGTGTACAGCAGACTGGTTCTATTGTTACCAAGGTGTACAGTAGACTGGTTCTATTGTTACCAAGGTGTACAGTAGACTGGTTCTATTGTTACCAAGGTGTACAGCAGACTGGTTCTATTGCTACCAAGGTGTACATTAGACTGGTTCTATTTGTTAGTAGACTGGTTTTGTACGGTTATGTATAGAGGTATTCTGAGGTTGTTACAGTATAGTCTATGCAATATGAAATTTTTGTTCAAAATGAGCATCTTATTCCTTGTGACATATTTCCCGATTTATTTACAAGTCCCTATTTTATATATTGGATATATTGTTTTGACGCTTTAATTTACATAATTGCAATGTTAACCAACGGTTTAAATTGTTGGCAATTTTGATAAATCTGTCTAGTGACATAGAAAAAATTTATAAGTTATTTCGCGAACATTATGGGGTCCTATTGAGGCACAATGCTGCCAAATCATTTAAATATGACTGAAGTGTGTTTTTGGTGTCTCAAGCATACCTCCCTACTATACCCATTCACTGTTTCAAAATGGTGTATTGTTAAAATTCAGCATGTGAACTTTCAAAGGACCATTACTCAAGTCAATTCTTGGTATTTTTTCATCAAATAACTTTTCATGTTTTCTGTGAAAAATTGCAACACTCTGGAAAGTTTCAAAAAGGCAAAATTGTTACCATTATCTTGGAAAAAGCCCTGTTAATGGAGCTCATTATAACGAGAACAAAGCTTAATCAAAACATCATCATGCATTGTGTCAAAGTAGTCTGTCTCTGTTGAGTATATATATCTATACTATCTACAAATATTGTGTATTCTACATTTTCTACATTATGCTCACCTGAATACCCAACTGGTCTTTGTTAACCATATACCTGTCTGTTTTCTAGCCTCCGGGGTGTCAACGGGGCAAAATTAAAAATCAGAAAATTTGAATACGGACAAACATTTTTGCAGAACAAAGTTATTTCTATATTTTATGAAAGAAAATCCTTTCAAGCAGATTTAATTTACCATAACTTTGCCATTTTTTGAAATTTTGTCATCAAATAACTTGACACCTCTTAAGGTTTGATAGGTATAAACAAAGATGTTGTTTCTGGTATCCCACCCAATCTATGGTGTTCACAAATACATTGTGGATCTGAACAGTTTGTGGATTTACCTGGTACGGTAGAACTTTGATGTCTTGAAAATGTTTGCTTAAAATATTCTACAAATATGGAACATGTTAATCGGTTCTGGCAAAATGATGTACAATTGTACATGTAATAATAGATGGTCCAAAGATATCTGGAACTTAGTGGAAGGTGGTTTTTCCCTTAATTAACATATAGGTACAAACAAATCTGGCCTAGTTTAGTATTCATATGCAAACATAACTAACCCCAACTCTTTTGTCCAGATATTAACACAAGGCTTATAATGATAAAAATCTGTTTGTACCTACAGATAAGTGGAGATCTGGAGTATGTTGAAACATCGAAGTTCTATGGTATATTGTTTTGGTACTCGAGTGGTCACTCATTGTCCCTATTTACACACCATGTTTGGTGACTATCAGATACTATAGTCAACACTGTATGATTATTAGAATGTCGTTTTTAAAGTGTCAATGTATTGTTGTGAACTTTTATATCTGTTATGTTGTTATTATATATTTACATTCCTCAACTGCCATTATGAATGTACCTGGATACCAGTCTACAAATTCTGATACCTGATTGGTTGTTTCTCAGCCTCACTTTCAAATAGCCAATAACAAATCTTAATTTAAATTTTGAAATCTGATTGGCTGTTTTTCAGCCTCACTTTCAAATAGCCAATGACAAATCTTCATTTATATTCTGAAATCTGATTGGCTGTTTCTCAGCCTCATTTTCATTTTATCAACAGCGTGCACAAGCTTCCATGTATATTCTGCAAAGAACGCAAACATGTACATATATTGACTTCTTTTAGAAGAATGCTTTGAATAAGCCATTATTCTAGATTCAAAATATCCGGTAATCATAGAAATACACGTTCATTCTGTATATACACATGTCTGGTCGAGTCAGTTTACTGTCTCCAGAGGAACAGAAAACTTGCTCCATACATGCATTTCATTTACTGTTGAATCATTTATTTATAGGGTTTGCTGATGCCTGATTGGTTATTTCTGAGCCTTATTTTGAATTGACCAATGGCAAGGCTTCAATTTTATGACCAGTCTACAAAATCTTCGTTGTGATGCCTGATTGGTTGCTTCAGAGCCTCAGTTTCAATTGGCCAATCACAAGGCTTCATTTGTTAACCAATGAATCTGAATGATTTAGACAATATGATTTATTTATATAAATGTTAGATGATATATGGTTGGTCTGTGTTTGCTGAGAAAATTGAAATAAAATGCTTAACTACAAACGTATCATGTTGTTGCTTTTCTGTCTGCATCGAGGAAATTTTGTATTCCTGGAGAAACAAGACTGCGTTCAATTAACGCATATCCCCCTGGAAGCCATGTCCACAAAAAAGTAAATCAGGGGCCATTATTAAGCTAAAATGTTTGGTAGTGTTACATGGCTTTGACACTATAAGGGGCTTATGATGGTAAACCTTGGTAGTGAAGCTATCCATGAAGTTTTGTTAAAATCTGAGCAGTGGTTCGTGAGAAATAGCCTAGACAAAAATTTAGTATATAGTTTTAGTGTGAATCTTCCAAGGGCATAAGCATAATCAGCCAACTGGAACGTGCTGACTATATGCGAATCTCCACTTGGTAGTGAAGCTATCCATAAGTTTTGTTAAAATCTGAGCAGTGGTTTTTGAGAAATATAAGAATTTGGCCTTTCAATAAAAAAAAAAAAATTAGTCCAACCACGAAATTAAATCCCCAAAAAATATTGAAATTAAATAAATTTACAGTAGTAGAACATTTTCCATGCACAATGTCAAGTGAAGTTTCAAGTTGATACCTCTTGTATAAATTTAATTCAAGAATAAACTTAAGCAACATCGAAGGTTTGCTTCGACCTACCGGTAGTGACCTGAAAGTAGGTGGGTGTTGTAGATGGCACAGGTACATGCACATGTGAAGTTGATAATTCTTGCTGTTTTCCAGAAATTGACTTACAATAAACTTAACCAACCAGGACACCAACGCCATCGCTAACGACCAGGCTATTGTTTTCTTCATATAATAGGTGACATCATAGAAAAATATTTTGTGTTCTGTAGAATCTGTAACTCAGTTTGCAATATAAGTATTAGGGCCTCTTGTTATTTGATGGTGTTAACTGGGCCAATGACACCTAGAACAAGAATTGCTACTGTTTTTCGCAATTTAGCATTATGCCAATAGACCTACTCCAGATCTCCACTAATCTGTAGGTATAGATCTACAACAATCTTCAAGGCGAGACTATCAAACACTTAGTATTCTATTTCTATAGAGGTCACCCCTCAACGATTGTTGTACATCCATACGAATACATTTTAACTGTAACAGTTATAATCCTTGTGTCACTTGAATATTCATATTCATATCTGAACAATAGAGTTGGGGTCAGTTGTGTTTGCATATAAATACAAAACCAGTCTAACTAGGCCAGATTGTACCTACACGTAAATTAAGGGGAAAACCACCTTGCACAGAGATTCAGATATCAAACTACTAAAACAAACAACCTTACATTCATTGAATTTTAATTCTTTTTATGACATTTTGATGCATTAGAAATACGAATGTCCAAGATACATATCTTTATAACAAACTTTGTCATTGTAATGCTTGATAGCGCACACATTGACGGAAACTAAAATGAAATGAAAATGAACAAATGATTTCGAACGTCAATGTTAAGCTGCGTACAGTTAAAATATTTCTGTAACATTCATTTGTGTAGTTACAAAATATAGCTTTTTCTAACATAAAATGAAACAATATCAACAATATTTATCAAGATATACATAACAACCAATCACAAATAAGACATTTTCAAATTGACCAATCACATTTCAGACCTGATTGTAAATGAACCAATCAGATTCAAGACAAATGTTACCAACCAATCACAAAACAGTAATGATTCAACACCCAATCGAGACATGATATTTCGACCAATCAAAATCAAGAGATGATATTTCAACCAATCAAAATCAAGACATGATATTTCGACCAATCAAAATCAAGACATGATATTTCAACCAATCAAAATTGTGATGACATGATGATAATTCAACCAATCAGATTCGAGAAAAATCAAATCCTTTCAAACATTCAACCAGAAATAGACACTCACTCATACATAACATGTTCAGTTATACTGCAAGTTAAAGCAATTATACACAAGAGATTTACAACAAAATACAAACAACTAAAAACTTAAAGCCTGATCCTTAATATCCGCTTCCGGTTTGTAATGGAGGCATTTTTCGAGCTCTGAGAAAATGTGTTAATTAAAGTAATTTAAACCGAGTTGGAAAGGAAAATAAACTTATGTGTATATAGGATATAGATACTGGAATATATATAATGTGATAAATGCGGACTATAGACAGTAATTTGTGAGTAAATGAACAATTTCGTATCGTCCTTTGTCTTCAAAAAGTAAATATTTGACAATATAAACCAAGTTCGTAAGCATCGCTCAGCAGAGGGGTCACGTCGGATTGGTTTGCGAATAGCCGCAGGCTATAACAGGATTTTACCGTTACGATCGCCAATGCGGGGATTTAACGGTATCAGCGGTTAACAATGACGGATAATAATTACCTGGGATACGAATCGGTGGGTCAAAATGACGATCTCGATTTCTCACAAACAGACGATACAGAGGATTACAGAATGATGGATTTAGATTCCTACGCCCATGACAGTTCACAAACTTATATCAAATCCGTATTTCTACCTCCAAGTAATATAACACCTGTGGATAATAACGTTACTCCGCCAGTGCACCATAATTACTCATCCTCACCACCGCTAGACAGCGACGGGAATATTCAATGTGGTCAAACTGAACCAACTCAACAAGATGCGTTCGACGAATTGAATACATTGCCGAAGGATCTTTATATCAGCAGATTGCTACAAATGACCAAGTCCAGTGAGGAACGTCTGTCTCAGTATAGACTGGAACTTGCATCCCGAGCACGCACCAGTGACAATCCTCCACACGGCACTCTCAAAGACAGGCGAAAATCGTCGAAAATGGGTGTCCCAGAGAAATATGCTCACGACTGCTTCAGTTTGAACCAATTTTTGAATGGTAATCGAAATGATATTAGCAACATGTTTAAAGCACCAAATATAACCCTTAACCAGTCATGTCTTGATCAAACTACACAAGAGCACACAACCGTTGAAACAAATGTTAACCACGAACTATATTTACTCAAAAGCACCGTGGCTTCAGTTCAGTCGGAAATCAATTTGTTGAAATTGGAATCACGAGAAATAAAAACCCAGGTTGAAAGATTTACATCTGATACCAAGCTATGCATAGACTCAATGCAAACTGACATATGCTCGTGTACTAGAACATTAAATCAACACTTGAACAAAACAGATGACCAATTGAAATTAGCTGAATGTTTATCGGCAATCTGTGCTCAATTAAACAAACTTGAAAACAGCCGTAACCAACTATTTGTGTCAGTGTCTGAAATTCGCAAAAGCGTAAGCGACAATTCGATAAATATAAGTAATATTCAAGATGCTGATGTCCAAAGGAAAAACAAATTGAAAACATGTATCCAGGAAATAAGTGAAAAAATGGCCGAACAATCAAAGGAGTTCAACGAACAAACAAAACAAAAACTCAAAGATGTACAAGTTGTAAAATCAGTAGACACCAGAATCAAAGCCATGGAGTCGAACTCAAACAGTATAAGCAGTACAGTAAAGGAATCCTTCAATCAGTTCACCAATGAACTTTCAAGTAAATTTGACACTTTGAATAAAAACATGCTTAACGTTCTTGAGAAATGTGCTTCAAATAAACACACGATGTTCTACTCTGCTGAAAACATTGCGCATGCGCAAACAGATCATCATCTCTCTAAAGTGACACAACAGGAAGCTACAGTCCACCAACACCATCTTCCAGAAACCGGTGATAGCTATAGTCAAATTATAGGCTCTAGAAATAATGGTTCTGAACATAACCCCATATTGATAACAAACAACTCATCTGCTCCCCGTGTAGTAAATACAAACGATTCCTGGGAACTGAATATCAATACTCTGAATAAACCTCAAAATAACAATTTTAGGGGTGTGGTAAGGAAGAAAGCTAAATCCTACCTTTTGACGGGAATTGACTTAGACAGTGATATAGAAGGTCTTAACGAATTCCTGGAACAAACGGGTATAGCAAGTAAATCTTCGAAATTCCTAGTAACAAGACGTACGGACTGCAAATCAGCACAGATTGTTGTAAGTCATGACCAAAGTGACCTGGTAGAGAACCCCGCAACGTGGCCAGAAGGCATTATTTGTCGTCCTTGGTTGAACAGAACAGAATATCGTGAACATCGCAATAGGCGGCGATTCGATAATGAACATGATGACTACGTATACGACGAACGTGAATAAACGTGCTCTCATGGAACTTCATCTTATGTCATGGAACATTACCGGGGTATACACTGGTATACCATACATCCTAGAACAATTTGATAACAAACATATTTCAATTTTGGGCCTGTCGGAACATTGGCTTTTAGAACGTAACTCTGCTGTTCTAGACAATATCCATCGTAATTATGATTCACATGTCGTCTGCTGTAAACATCCATACACGCTGAATGGTCGACAGTTTGGCAAAGGTGGTGTTGCACTTATCTGGAACAAATCGCTCAGTCAAAACATAAAACTAGTGGAAACAAACAGTGAGCGTATCGCTATGTTAAAGCTTAGCTTTCCAACAAAAACTGTGTACATTATTCAAGTCTACCTCCCATGTAGCAGTGAAAGTTTGGATAATTTCAAAGAAGAAGTTAATCAATTAAATGATTTAATCGCAGCAGTTGAAAATGATGCCGGGATTGTCATAATGGGTGACTTTAACGCTAAAATACTTACCGAAAGTGACCGTCAACGGGACAGATATATGTCCAATCTCATAACATCTAACTATCTGAAAGTAGTCACCGGAAGTAGTCTGTGTACCGGAAGCTGCTTCTCATTTGTACCAGGAACTAATATGTCGCCGAGTCTAATCGATCACTATGTTGTATCTGACAACTTATACCACGAAATTGACTACTGTCACATCGACGACGATGCCCCACTGAACGTCTCGCGCCATCTACCGATATTTATGAACATTAAAATGAGCTCTTCAATGAATTATACATTTACCACAGAAATGTTCTGTAAAGTTGTATGCAAATGGAATTCAGACAATCGAGTAAACGCATATCGCAATGAAGTTGAGAATTCGTTAGATAACACCCCACTTAACTTCGAAAATGTTGAAGAAAGTTATGGTACAATAATATCGTGCATAAACTCTGCTTCAGATAAACACCTACCCAAACGTTCTTTTAAACCACACCTTAAGCCATTTTGGTCAACTGCTGGGTTGAAGGCAATTCACCAGAAGATGAAAGCTGCGCGAGCGCAATGGTTATCGCACGGACGACCACGTAATGGCGATGTATTCAACATATATAAAGCTGAGAAACGACAGTTTAGACGTTCACTAAGAAAGGCGGCATACACATACGAGAAAAGTGAATACAGTCGAATTGACAAACTGGCTGAAATCGACCAGAAATCATTCTGGAGGGTAGTTAACTTAAAAAAAGGGAAAAAACGTAACCAGAATGGTACTGAACTTGCCTTTAATGGCATCACTGTGACAGAACCAGATAAAATTCTACATGGCTGGCAAGAATACTTCACAGATTTATACTCATTCTCACTTCATGAAAACTTCGATGATAAGTTCCGCCAGCACGTTGATAATGAGGTAAAATCACACTGCAACGAAAACCAGACTAATCCTCTATCTACAACACTCACCAAGGAAATAACATTCATGGAACTTAATAACATAATAAAAAGTACCCCGAATGGAAAAAGCCCATCGTATGACAACGTTACCTACGAACATATCAAAAACGGTGGGGAAGGAGTTATAAAATCCTTAGTTAAATTATTCAATGCAATTCTAAGTCAAGAACACGTGCCTACTCAATTCAAACAAAGTCTAACAATTACATTGCACAAAGGAAGTGGCAAATCAACAACAGACCCGAACAATTATAGAGCCATATCCTTATTGCCTGTTGTGTCAAAGTTATTTGAGAAAATGCTACTCAACCGATTTGAACAGTGTGAATTTAATACCAGACTTAACCCAATGCAGTATGGATTTCAGAAGGGAAAATCTAGCAAAATGGTTTCACTGATCTACCAGGAAGCAGTCAACTATTGTCAGGAGCGTGGTGACCTTACATACACGTGCTTCATGGACGCAATGAAAGCGTTTGATATGACCTGGATTAATGGTGTTTTGTACAAACTGTTTCATTTCGGTGTTCAAGGGAAAGCCCTGAGAATATTTAAATCCCTACTCAATGGAGCATCAAGCCGTGTTATGGCATTCCATCACTTGTCAGAGCCATTCAACATCCTCCAAGGAACGAGGCAAGGCAGCATATGTGCCCCATTCTTATACACCATGTTCTTAGATGGATTACTAAATGAATTAAGTGAATCGCAAGGCGGTCTGAAAATAAACAATATACCATTCTGTGCACCAACTCAGGCCGATGACATTGTCCTGATATCGCTAAGCAAAAGGGGTCTCTCTGATCTTCTGAACATCTGTTACAATTATGCAAGCAAGTGGCGATATATTTACAATCCAACGAAATGTGCCGTACTTGTATATAACCAGCAACGGCGTACCCGACCACAAGATACCAGCATTATGTACGGGACCTCAAAATTACAAGTGTTAACGAAATACAAGCATTTAGGTATCACACAATGCACATCACGTAAAACTCCAGCCAGCATAGACAACGTCCGCCAAGTAGCCAGAGGAACTCTGTTTAGTGTCAATTGCATACATGATTACGGTATAAACCCGATATCGTCTGCTCGAATATACAATTCAACTGTCCTACCAAGAGCATTTTTCGGCTGCGACTTGTGGAACAATATATCCCGAAGTGACATGCGCCACCTGGAGGCAACTCACCATTACTGTCTCAAACGAATCCAATCACTACCATTTAGAACTCGTTCAGACATGGTGAAGGGACTTCTTGGATTTACATCTATCGAAGCGTACATCGATCAACAGAAATTGAACTTCTTAGGGTCTATTTGTAGAATGAAATCGACAGATGTTGTCTTACAAATGTTCCTGTATAGACTATCTCAGTTCAGGCTTAATAGTTCTACTAAGCACTATGGCTTTATACCTGATATTATTCGTATACTGAGTAAGTACAACCTAGAACACCATATTCTAGAGTTTGAGAAAACTATGACATTTTCATCAAAGTTGTCATGGAAAAAGACATATAAACATGCGTTATTCTCGTATGAGCAACATAAATGGCTAGAACGCATGGACATGTGTCCAGAATTCAGCAGATTCCGTGAAATTCATTTTGACATTACACCTTCGAACCTTTGGCGAGTGGCACTAATGAAGCCACACAGTATCGAACTCATGACTTTTCTGGTGAAAACTGGCTGTACTCCGGTTACAAATACCGAAACTTTATGCACTGTATGTAACATGACACATAGTGACTACCTTATTCATGTAGTGTTTCAATGCAACAACGATGATATGAACGTATTACGTGACTCTTTTGTACGCAAAATGTGTGTTTTATCTACAGATTTCTATCATACACTAACTGAATGTACAACCATGTCGTTACAATTAAAATATCTATTAGGTTTTGTTGACCAAAGACTGTCTGACCTAGTTACCCCAGAGAAATATGCTGAAATAATTTGCTTTGTTGCCTCATATATGAGGCAGTTACTTAGTGTACATGCAACTTTACAATAACGATCCATAATATTGACTTTTATATCAAATGAATCTAAAGTTTGAATTTACATTTTGAATGCATCATGATTAAGTACTAGTAATATTCCTATACTTCAGCTTCCATTTCGTTCTTCTTTCGCAATCTTTTTGAAGCTATTGTAAATGGCATATTGCTCAGTTAATATCATCTGAAAGACGATAATAGTATTCTACCTTAACGATGCTACCATTAAGGGGGTACTGTTTAGCGCTTGTAACAGAACTTATGTATCTTGTAACTTGCATTTATATGTGTAATTCGGTTTACCTTGTATGTGCGTGTAATTTGTACATGTGTGTGTGTAATTTGGCATAATTTACAATTCTCATGTGTGTTATTTGAAATTGATGTGTGCAATTGTATATGTAATTTGTAGTGTGTTTGTTCTTGTGCATACTTTGTAATTGTATATATATGTATAATTGCATGAAAATCTGTATTTATACTGTGCGTGTGTGCGTGCGTGTGTGTGCGCGTGTGTGTGTGCGTGCGTGTGTGTGTAGGGTGAGAGTACATGTTTTGTGAATAATATCATGATTCTTGTTGTTTTCATGTTTCTTCTTATATGCATATCTACATGTTTGTTAGTATGTCACTCTTCAGAAATTGGAGGAATAAAAGTTATATATATGAACTAATTGGTAATTAGCAATGATTCTCAGGCCTGAAAATTTTAGTTGCTAAGCTGTTAATTTTTATCCGTCCATACAAAAACGATCTTTTGGGAAGCCTCCTAATGACATACTAAAGCGTACATGACCTAGATGTTTGGTAATACATGTATTCATACAAACAAACATGGGACATACCATATTTGCCAAAACAAAGCACAGGTTATTGTATCAATGATCACAAAAAAATATATAAATTCTACCCAAAAAGATGTTTTTTTCGTTTTAGTCTTTATCAATGATACATTTTATACATGTGATGCAAAGGAACAAAACTGTCAAACAAATTCAGGAAATTTACATACTCTGTGGATTGAAACTTGTAATATATTCATGCCAAAGGTCGCGATCAGGTTTATATGTGCTGTACAAAAAATCAAATAAAAAGATGTACATGCAGTAAAATGGCAAAAATATAAACATTAATGAACAAAGACCATTATATTTACAAAATAGAAGGCTCATGATTGGCCAATCATAAGCCTCTTTTCAGAACCAACCAATCAGAATGCCTGATTTAACAAACCTTACATCTGATTGGTTGATTTAGAGTCTTAAACCAATCAGAAGCTACAAATTCAGAAAGACCCAGTCTCTAAACTGCAATATGTAAACTTGTATTCCATTGGCTGATTATAATGCCCAGATTTGAATCGACCAATCAGAAGCAAGATAAGATGGAATATGGTAATCAAGTAAAATGTGAAACACATTTACACTGCTCCCTGCATACATTTTCATTTTTTTAACAATTCTGAAAAGAATATTTGGTAACAATTTATACATGAAAAGGATGAATAACCCATTTTGACAGATAATACTTGAATTAAACTTCACTAAATATTCTGCAGGAGCATGGTCTATAGCCTTGAAGCTCATGTAGCCGGTGTATCAAACGAAATTGACAAAATAAATATAAATCACTAACTCCTCGACACATATTTTGTTGGAAACTGCTAAAATGACCTTAAATCTTTAATAAAACTACAAAATCACATCAAATGACCTTTGGAATTAGAAAAAATACATGTAAATAAACACCATGTCAAATTTTCAGCAAAGGGAAATAATCCCATGTAGCCGGTGCAACAATAATTTTTTCCAAGTAAATTTGGTCCAGTTTGTTGACAAGTTGATTTTTTCCCGCCAAAAGTTGCACACGACCCTTTTTATCAATGGATGACGTCATAGCTGTCAAAATTATGTTTGATAAATAAACAAGCGAGTATTGAATACATGCATGTCAAACATTGCCAATTAAATAAGGATTTATTCGTAGTGAAGGTATGGTGTAAGTTTTTGTTGTGATTTCATTCAGAAATTGGTTTATTTCGTATTTATTTATTTAATTTACTCGTCAGTTATTGTAAACAATCCTGGAGGCAATGTCACGAGAAAAAGAATCTACAATTTCATGAAAAAATTACATACACCGGTATCGTGGATACACCGGCTACATGGGGTTTCACTATTACTCTGATCAAAATGAAAAACTTGTTTCTATAAATAATCAACCAATGACAATCAATCTTACAAAAGTAAACAATATGACTTTTATTGTCATAATTAGTCCTTGTCACAGTATGACATTTGATGTCACAGTATGACCTTTGATGTCACAGTATGACCTTTGATGTCACAATATGACCTTTGATGTCACAATATGACCTTTGATGTTACTATATGACCTTTGATGTCACAGTATGACCTTTGATGTCACAATATGACCTTTGATGTCACAATATGACCTTTGATGTCGCAGTATGACCTTTGATGTCACAATATGACCTTTGATGTCACAATATGACCTTTGATGTCACAGTATGACCTTTGATGTCACAATATGACCTTTGATGTCACAATATGACCTTTGATGTCACAGTATGACCTTTGATGACACAGTATGACCTTTGATGTCACAGTATGACCTTTGATGTCACAGTATGACCTTTGATGTCACAGTATGACCTTTGATGTTACTATATGACCTTTGATGTCACAGTATGACCTTTGATGTCACAGTATGACCTTTGATGTCACAGTATGATCTTTGATGTCACAATATGACCTTTGATGACACAGTATGACCTTTGATGTCACAATATGACCTTTGATGACACAGTATGACCTTTGATGTCACAATATGACCTTTGATGTTACTATATGACCTTTGATGTCATTGTTTAACCTTTAATGTCATAATTTGTCCTTTGATATCACTGTTTGGTCTTTATTGTCACAATATGACCTTTGTTGTCACAGTACGACCTTATATGTCACAGTTTAGTATTTTTCCTCAAACATTGATGTAGGATAGAATTCTTGTCCTTCCACTTCAGTATATAATCTTTCAACCACAATTTGACCTTAAATCTCAAATATGACCTTCAACCTCACTGTATTCAGGCCTTTGATCAGAACAGGAATTTGGGTCTGAATATATTTTGCACATTAATAGTATCCACCTCGATGTCCGCCCCGGTAATTCTGATTATATCCACCACGTTGTTGTTGTTGGTTACGATTGTAACCTTGACCTTGATGATGTCCGCCTCCTCGGTTACGATCCTGATAATCCCTGTTACCGTGGTAACCTCCACGTTGACCTTGATGACCTCCACTGTGTTGACCTCCATGTTGACCTTGACCTCCATGTTGACCCCGGTAACTACGGTCTCTGTTGTCATGGTGACCATAGCCGCCACTTCTGCAACACGGGACAACAAACAATGTAAACAAGAATGCTTTCAAGAAATGCTGAAGCCCAGGTGGTAGCCTTGACCATAATAACTAGCTAAGTCAATCAATCAACTTAAAAGTTTTTTAACAAGCAGATGAACAGACAGGTGAATCAAATATGCACATCAGTAGATGGAGAGGCATAATAAATCATCTATCATTTTTATAGAAACAGAAAACAAAGAAATTATAATACATTTTATATGAATGGTTCCAAAACACTGAGCAACAAAAAACATGAAATTTACCATGCAGACAGGTTTTGTAACCTTGGTTGATACCTAATCCCAAGGAGCACAAATTCACATACTTTAATATGAGTGAACGCCTCAATTTGAGAATTTAAGTTTTGTACTTGTTATGCCTTGGAAGATGATGCTTGTTCATAAAACCAGGTATCCGTTGCCTAAGCACAGCACTATGAAGCGCTTTCAACGGGAGGTAATCCAAGCCGTCTTTATTCAATTGAACTGGAGGTAACTGAATGAAGTCACTACATAGCGCTTTGATTAGGCAACAGACACCAGTGTTCAGTTGTCTTGTCAATGTCACAGTAAACCTCATACTATACCTATTGTAATCTCGATGTCGATTATAGTCCCGGTCTCTATCCTGACCCCTGTCCCTATCCTGACCCCTGTCTCTATCCTGACCCCTGTCTCGACCCCTATCATAGTCCCTATCTCTGTCATATGATCGGTCCCGGTCACGATTCTGATCGTACGATCTACCTCCATAATCAGACCTGCCAAATACAATACAACAGTAAAACCTCAATTAAACATCAATTCCAAAATAGAATCGTGTAACAAGTGCTGACAAAATAAAAGACAAAGGCGACTAGGATATTTTAATTTATGACCCTGTTCGTATGCCATAGTAGTAAAGTCTTGGCTTCATGAAAACCTTCCACCGGATTCTAACATAGTTTAATTATCAACTTATTGGTTGGTAGTTGCAGACTGATTTGGCGGATCCTAATTCATTTGAATGTAATGATGTTGCTTGCTTTACTTATACACATGGTTTGCAAATTAAGGCTTCTTTTGTTTACTGTCAATTTTTTTAAAAAACTATTTTAGGTTAGAAATTTAAGAGACGTCTTTGTAGGATACATATTTATTTTTTATATCAAATATCACAACAATCTCGGAGGTGATAAATAATTGCACTCTATTTTCTGGTAAAGATCGTGGATATCCGAGTACCCGGTAACTCACAACAGCCCTAGTGGTAGCCTTGTAGCTAAGTTCATTAAGTTGAAAGTATGGTAACGGACAGGTGAAAGAGACAGGCAGGCGCATCACTATAATTTATGCCTCTGCATCAGTAGATGCCTGGGCATAACAATCCAACACTTAAAACGAGAAGTACATTTTCTTTCAACAATAAAACAATGATCTACCAATGTATACCTATGAGAAGATCCTTGAGGTCGGTTGTCACGACGATTATCATGTGACCTGTTGTCAGAGTGACGATCAGAACGTTCGCTAGATTCTCGACGATCATGTGACGATTCTCTCTCGCTACCACGGTTACCTGCACCATGTTTATCACCTTCAACTTGGTCCTTGTTGTCAACAGCTGGTGTTTTCTGGGTAACGAAATAGTTCATATATACATTGTAATTAAGGATGGCAACGGATACCAAAATTGGTATCCGGATATTCGTATCGCCATCCGAACGAATATCTGGATATCCGTATCAAATCGAATGTGGTTAGAATTAAGGAATTACAATAACTATAATTTGATTGTAACCTAATTTCGCGACCAACACCAGACAGACTTACATTTAATGTATAAATGCAAATATTCTGCTATTCTCTTGTTACATTCAATCCTATGAATCCAAATATTTAATCTGAACCTTAAGATACATGTTTTATTAACATTTTGTTTTTACCGAGTGCGTTTCAGACTGTTTGATATAAGGGTACGTAACTCCATCTGAATTATTTCTACTTTCGTTTTGATAAGCTGCTACACAGTGACCTCTCTTGACGCTATAAACGTGCGGGACATAATTTTTTATTTACCTTAATTGTAAGTTATTTGCCGATGATTACTTGCAGATTAACTAAACTTTAGAGCTTTTTTATTTTAATTAGCTGCCGATGATACAGAATATTTGTAACAGCGTTAGACAAACTATAAATTCGTAACCCCCTCAATCGCCATTAATTAGCACCTTTCGTGGACCCGCGCAATTAAAATCAATTAATTAAACCGGGTCTTATTAAAATAATCTGATAATTGTCCCGTCAAAACAAACTTAAAAACATACTGCAGTGATTATCACACAATAGCAAATCTTACGGTGACCCTTGTGGATGTGCCCAAGAAAAGAAATAAACATATCCCCCCAATAAACAATGTGTCACCGACACCAAATGTAATCTATTGTTCTAGGTGTCAATGGATGTTTTATCTATCTATCTATATTTTTCTGCACCATTCCCTTGAGAGTTTCCACCGTAATGTTTTGAGATAAGATTTTTTTTTATTTTTAAAAACGGAAATTCGGATCCCAATTTGCTATTCGGATATTCGAAACTCGATACGAATATCCGGATATTCGTTGCCATCCTTAATTGTAATGGTAAAATTTGACAACAAACTGTAACACAGGGGTGGCAACAGAGCCGAATTAAAAATCCTGAAAAATAAATGCAGCTGCTGACCATTTTCTCTTAACAAAATGCCTTTAACCTCAACTTATATTTAATAAAAATCATCATTAACAGTCTGAATTGACCATCACTTTGCCATTTCTTGAGATTATATTATCAAATCACTTGAACTATACCTCTTTCAAGAATGGTAAATCTGGTTTAATTAAAACCAAAAATATCATGCTTTTTCTGAATCCGATGTTTTCTCACCTTTTTTTCTTCCTTGGATGATTTTTCATCATCTCCAGTATATTTAGCTGCTTGGTCACTGGTGTCTGCATTCTTGGAATTATCACCTTGACTACTTGACTCTTCCATGACTTCCTTATCACCTTCAGCAGCTGTACTCTGATCCTCTTTATTAGCTTCTCCAGCAGCAGTTTCTTCAACATCAGTCTTCTTCTTTTCTTCTTCAGTTTCAACATCCATTTTATTTTCAGCATCATCAGTGGCTTCAGTATCTTCAGTCGTATCAGTAGGAATCATCTCTTCATCCTTATTATCTTCATCCGCTGTGTTAGTAGTGTCTATATTAGTATCATCAGGGATATTTTCTGTTCTCTCAACTTCCATTGTCTCCTCACTCACTTCTTCTGCATCATTGTCGACGTCCTTTGATTTTTCCTTAGCAACATTGTCTTCTGTTGTTTCCTTGGTAACATCCTCAACTAAATAATCACCTTCTTCTATGATTTCCTTTGAAATTTTAACTTCATCAGCTGTGGCAGTACCTTCTTTCATAGTTCCCTTAGAAACATCATATTCTTCTGATGTTTCCTTAGTGATATCAACCTCTTCAGATGTTTCCATAGCAACATCAGCATCTCCAGCATCAACTTTACTTGTAGATTCTTTATCCTCACCGTCACTAACCTTCTCACCGCTAGCAGTTTCATCATCTTTAGTATTGTCAGTCTTAGTATCTTCATTTGTCTCCTTAGAAACATCGCTTGGAACTTCAGTGGTATCTTTATTAGAGTCATCATCACCCGTGACGACTTCTGTATCTTCAGATTTAGTTACATCATCATCAATTTGTTTCCCAGTAGGTTCTGATACCTCATTGTCATCTTTCTTGTCATCTGGTTTGTTCACCTTGCTACTCAAACCAGGCTGGTCTTCATCATGTTCACCTTTTGTTTCATCCACTGTGTCCGACTCAGCTTTGATCGTACTAGCTAATTGTTTCAACTCTGCATCAATATCAATACTGTCTGCTTCCGGATCCTTGTCTTTCTCATCAACATTTCCAGACTGATCCTGAAAAAATAAAGAAGAGTTTTATTAAGAATATTTGTTTTTTCAGCTTTACTATTCCACTTTCTTATTTTAGTTCAATATAGATGTCTAGCGAATGTTTCTTTGGTACACAAGTTTCATTGAAGATAAATGGTTGATGTAGGAAACCAACAATCATAGGTATCACAAATATATAACCAGGGGGTAGAAATGAGGCGGAAGGCAGACAAAATCACTGGCTATTTGAACATGCTTGCCGGCTACTTTTCAGCATTTTATTCTTGTGTTACTTCATGTGAGATATCTAATCAACCATGAAATGAAGATAAACTAGCTACATCAAAACATTTCTATCCTCCAAGACCCCCCCCCCCCCCCCCCCCCCCCCCGGAAAATTGTCCAGGTGGCAGTGCAGGGTGGCTTAAGTGGGTTTCCTGTGAAATAAACAACAAGTTTCATACCTGTTTGGTTATTTCCTTCTCTTTCTTCAAGCTGTCGTGGATTCCTGTGATAGAAAGACACAAAATATAGATTCTATTTTTTATACTTTATTCATACTTAATCCATGACTGAATAATAGGTGTACGTAAGCATGTCTTTTTTGTGAGTTTTAACTTTTGTAACAACATAAATTCTAACAAGTTCGAATGCCTTGTGATATTTATATAAAAAATTTTAACTCATGTTTTATGGTCCTAAAATATTAAAGATTACATGAACATGAGTTATTGGTAGTTCATTGTTGAATCCTTTATAAATACATTGCTAGCTTATCATATAAAGTCAAAAGTTCCATGGATTTTGATTCAATTTTTAACTCCACATAAAATAATACTGATGTTTCTGGATTTCTGTCTTTTACAGTCAGAAGCACAAACATTTAAAATTGAGGTGTATAACTTCATTTAAAATACCATCACCTACACATACACTATTAATTCCAACTATTCCATTATTAACACACTATAAACACTGAGAATTTTGACCTGATCCTTGACCTTGTATGGGGAAAATATGAATTAAACAATTAATATCTTCTCAATATTTATGATCACTGCCCCGATGTCCCGAAACATCTCAATTTTGAGATAAATCTCATCTCAAATATTGCCATTTATGTTTGGATAATTAGCTACAAAAACAGCAAATGCTATTCTTTGTTAATTTCATCAGTGTTTAATGAGTTTTAACTTCAGATATATTAGAAATTCAGACTCTGATTTTGGCGAAATCTCAATTTGAGATGAGATTTCTGCTTGAGGTGCTTCGGGAGATCGGGGCCTGGTTGTATGTTTTCATAAATGGCGAGTATCACGAAGATCCTCCCTCAAGGTGAAAATACTAACTTAAATCTAAGGACAGATTTTGCACAAAACTGCTTGTGAAAATGGACGCATTCCATTCAAGAACCTTGTTATATATTCATGCATAAAGGTCGGGATCAAGTCAAATTTTCTGTACTATAAGTCTATAACACCACAAGCACCCAATACTTATAAAGCACTACAATAAAGTCTAGGTGTCAAGATATTTGGTTACTATGCTAATGTGTAAGAAGGTTAGAGACAGACAGAAGATGTATACTGAAGTTATAGCTGTGGTTGCCATGGTAACAAAAATAATACAACCTCCCCAGAGCAGCAACCTCAATTTAGCAACCTAATCTTTTTTGTACCAAAAATAACCATTTACTACCTCTCCAGAGCAGCAACATCTGGGGCCTTATTCACCATCGTTGGAAGTCTCAAACTCAGACTTAAACTTGTCATTATTCATAAACACTGCCATTTCTTTGAAATTTGGTTTAACCATGTAAAATTTTATCTGACTATTTGTTGTTACCCACTGAACATGCATACCCATTTATATCAAATTTGGTACATTTACAACAACATGAGAGCGATTTGAACATTTGACAATATAAAGTCTTAGTCTGAATTTTAGACTTACAATGTCAGTGAATAAGGCCCCTGTACAACAACCAAACATGTAGTTTCCCAATGAGGGTATTGCTCTAGAGATGTTGCTGTATATATGAAAGGCTATATATTTCAAATAATATATAAGTTATATAGATACTTTGTTACCATGGCAAGTGAGAGTGTAAAAAGGTTATATATTTGGTTACCATGACAAATGAGAGTGTAAAAAGGTTATATATTTGGTTACCATGGCGAATGAGAGTGTAAAAAGGTTATATATTTGGTTACCATAGCAAGTGAGAGTGTAATAAGATTATATTTGGTTACCATGGCAAGTGAGAGTGTAAAAAGGTTATATATTTGGTTACCATGGCAATTGAGAGTGTAAAAAGGTTTTAGATTTGGTTACCATGGCAATTGAGAGTGTAAAAAGGTTTTAGATTTGGTTACCATGGCAAGTGAGAGTGTAAAAAGGTTATATATTTGGTTACCATGACAAGTGAGAGTGTAAAAAGGTTATATATTTGGTTACCATGACAAGTGAGAGTGTAAAAAGCTTAGGTTATATTTGGTTACCATGGCAAGTGAAAGTGTAAAACTGTTATATATTTGGTTACCATGACCACCAGTGTGTAGAAAGGTCATATATATAAAAACAGACAATATTTAAGGTATATAAATATTTGGTTACCATGGCAACCAAAGTGTGAAAATGTTATATAACACAAACTGACAATATCTAAGGTATATATAGATATTTGGTTACCATGGTATTAAGTATGTAGAAAGGTTATATATCGGAAGCAGACTAACTAGACGTTGGTTGGTATAGTAACTCACCAGATGCCCCGCTTGCTGTTAAAATAAATCATAAACGACCTTGTAATATCAAACAAGATCAGATAATGTGAAAATCACTCAAAAACTCGGCTCAAATTTAGCTCTAACAAATGACGTTTTCGTGTTTACTTGAGACAGCAACAAGGTGTGACAATTCTGTTTTATCCCTGCCTTATTGGCCAAACAATGCAAGGAATCAAGTCAGATTGCAAAGCTGCTTCAGTATAAGACTCTGCTGTTCTTTAACATGCCCGATGTACAGCACAGATAATGTTAGACTTCATTCCATCAGTTTATCTCTAGTTTTGTAGCTAACCACTTAGTCACAGTTCAACTTAAACTGATTTCTTAAACTTTATAAATAATTAGTAAACATAAGAGAAAATTGTGCCGTGAAAATTGTGGTAACTAGAATTGTCATCATTCGGCAGACTTATATACCACCGCCAGAAAAGTGGCATAATTCTGGCAAAAATCTTTGCAGCACAACTTATTTCCTTCATGCACATTTACAAGTTTAGGCTATTGATATATGTATGAAACGTTCAAAGAACTCAGGCAAAAACTGTAGGAAGCTTTACATCTATGAGAATCCATCCACAGACAGACGGACAAACTGAAAACAGTGTAGTGAGTATACCCCCTTACAACACGTGTGTGTGTTGGGGGGAGGGGGGAAATAAACTCAACGCAATATTATCATAAATATTCTACTTACTGGGTACTACTGTTTTTTTCTGTACCAATCCGAGCATATCTAACAAGGAGCCTTCTTGTTTCTCACCTTCAGCTGTATTACAGTAAAATGTACCACATTTAAGTCTAGTTTCAAATATGCATCTATTCGACCAACTTCGGCTGAGTAAGTAGGGTGTCCAATTTGAAAGCGGGAAGTTGAAGGTTCAAATCATGGTACAGCTGTGTTATTAAACTGGTGCAGTTTTTTTTCAGACGTTCGTTCTATTCAGCAGACTCGCCATTATTGTACACTCACCTTTCATTCATGATTGTGACCCAAGTTAGATGTTATACAGGACACCAATGTCAGCCAGATAATTGGTTTTCCACGTACAGGGGCATCAACAGAGCCAAATTTAAAATCAGGAAAATCATATGCGGTCAACAATTTGTGCCAAATTAACAGCCTATAACCACAAGTTTTTATTAAAAAAATCCTTCAAAACAGACTAAATTGACCACAACTTTGCCATTTCTCAAGATATGAGGAACCATGGCTCTTTCTAGGTGTGTAAATCCGGAATTCCGGATTGATCAGGAAGATTGACACCCCTGCATGATACATACACTTGAAAAACGTGTCAAAGATCGTTTCGATGGTCACTACCACCCCCAAAACCCAGTTCAAACATTATTTTAATGTTAAAATTCAGCCGATGGAACTTTAAATTCCAATAACTTTGTTCATTCTGTGAATTTTTTAACCAAATAACTTTCAATTTCTGCCCAAAAGTTCATTCTTTTATGGTAGCAAATCTGGTATCTGTGGATTATTCAGTTATTGTAGAACTCCGGTTTGATTAACTTGACATATTTCGTGAACTGATCCACTTACCTATGGCTGGTCCTGTCACTGCTGGCAATAATGAAGATGGTACAGGTTTCTTAGAATAACTGGTCGACTTTCCACAGTATACCATATGATTAGCTGTAATATACACAAGTAAAATACTGTCATATCAATAGCTCAGTAAACCATAATTTAAATATTATATCATACCCTGAAGAAGACTATGTGGTCATAGCCGAAACGTAGGTTTTATTAAACTCGATTAACAGATCTGCTTGCTGGTTCTTTGTTTCACATAATCCTTTGTTTACAATTTTTCGTAATTTAAATAGTTTAATCTCAACTAAAGTTGTAATTCTATAAGCTTGAATTTTGAAATCAAATCGAAATTCAAACTGAGAATTCAAATATTACTTCAAATACAAATTGCTATGCACAGAATCACACTTCATTCTTAATTCTATCAGGATGGAAAGTTTTAAATATTTCAAAGTCAAAATTGGAATTGTAATAGTTTGAACTCAAATATTGGTGTAAAGTAATTCTAAGTGTTCAAAATCTAAAGTGAATCAATAATTATTTCACACTCCAGATTTCATTGATTTTTCGCATAAAGTTTTAATGTGAAAATAAAGGTCACATGAGTATGTTGTTATTTACAGTAGTGAGAAAACCCAGGCCCTGTGATTATAAATATTGAAGAACATAATCCATGCTCCAACTCATACTCCATACTCAAAATTTGAGCATTTCTTGGTGACAAAAACTGCTGTAATTTCTTTATTATTCAATGGAAACATATGCAATTGGGGGTTCATTTTCTTGATTAGTTGGTGTTGGTTTTGATATAAAAGTCTAAAAAAAAACTCTTTTTTCAATTGGGAGCATGGAGTATGATAAATGTTTGTAATCACCGGGCCAGGATAGCTTACCCATCTTATTCCCATATTTGGAACTAAAGTTGCAGATACAATACATAGTTTCCTTCATTGGTCGTTCCCAGGGTATGTTGAGATTAAGACTTGACATCTGTCCAGAGTGGAATCCCATCATATGGTTGGCGTAAGCCACACTACAGCTGGTGGCAAATCTACACATTGTACAATGAATGTACTTCCTGAAAAAATGAGGCGTGTCAACCAATCAGTGAACAGTATACGTGAAGGTGTGTCACAATGAACCAATCAGTGATCAGCACACATGAAGGCGTGTCACGATCAACCAATCAGTGATCAAATTATGAGAAGGCACTTCACGATCAACAAATCGGTGATCATTTTATGTGAAGGCGCGTCACAATGAACCAATCAGTGATCAGTATTTGTGAAGCTGTATCTAGCATATAACAAGAGAAGGTGGAAATGGATAAAACATGGTTAATACATCATTCTCACATCCAAATTCATGGACTATTAAAAAAAAATCAAGGTAAAATAGGAATTTTTCCCAATCGCACCCAGTGAGACTTCATTTAAGACTTTTAAAACACAGCATTAATGTACTTTCCTTGAATAAAAAATATAATTCAAAAGCTTTTAGCCTTGAGGATTTCAGAAATTAACAAATTCCTGAAATTTTGGTCTTGTGAAAAACGCATGATTTTAAGTAAACATGTATGGTATGAAGTATATGGTACAAACTTGTAATGATCTGTGGAAGCCATCATCATTTTACACTCCACACATTTAACATTGTTGGTGGCGGCAGGGAAGATTATCTCCCCGTAATCTTGTATTCTTGATATTGACGGTGCGTTCAGAGATTTTAACCCGGTCCCCTTCTTCTGGAAAGTACTTGTATCAGATCTACCTCCGTGCTGAAGTCCTGAAAAACAAAGACGTTGACACGTTAACAACACATGCCTCAAAATATCAACTTGCCAGTTAACATTTGCGAGTGTTATCAGTGAGCTGTCGAGTTACAAATGAAGGGCGAGTGGATTTTCAGGACTTGTCGTCCTTGCTTCGGGAATTTTTTTATGCCTGCAACAGCACTTCAGTTTATCTTAACCTTTTTTATGTCAATAGCCGAATGATTTCTACAACTCTTATGTATCGCCTCCCCAATAACCTAGTTATAACTCATAAGAAACAAATATACTTATTTGCTTATTTTCTTAATGAAAATTGGTTTACAAATTAATGTTATCCACAGAAAATAAAGACATTATTATTCTTACTAATCCAACTTAAAAGGGAAACTATACCTTGCATGCTCGATGGATTGTGGTCGTGACAATTTTTACGATGATTTTTCACGTCGGCAGAGTTGAAGAAGGTCAAGCGACAGACCTGACATTTCTTGGTCGAAGACTTAGACTGATGTTTGAGTAGATGACCGTAGTATGTTTGTGTCTGACCCCAACCTTGATTCACAAACTTCACCTCAAACGATCGTAAACAATACAAACACAGCAGGTAATGGGATGAATCGTGTTTCTGAAATGTAGAACATAAATATGATGTATATATATACATAGGTACATTGTTTCAGTATAGATAAATCATGTTTTTTGAGCCGTGACGGAAGGTTACACTTCTCAGTCATGGTATGTGAATACACCTGGTTAAAATCTCTTTGGACCATGGATTGGTTACTGTCACTGATCACATAATTATATTGCTTAAGCCTTATTACCCCGCCTCTGACAAATTAGTAGCTAAATCAAGGAATGTGATTGGTCCATTGCCATCACGTGGTGACACAATATCATCCCATACCGGGTCAGTAAAATTCAATATCGGGTGCCCACGTGATCAATACCATGTCAGTAAATTCAATATCGGGTGCCGACGTGATCAATGCCTAGTTCGACTAGCTATTGGCCGCCATTGTTTTCGTCCCATTGAATTCTTTTTTTAGCAGTTTTGGTCAATAAACGGCGTTTTTAAAGGCACGGACTATGATGAAAACGAATTTTAATAAATCAAATAAAGTTTGATGATAAGGGCTGTTTCGTAATAACATCTCAAGCATCGAACGTTAGCAAACTTACATGACCGTGTCACTAGCTTTTCCGTGTCACTAGCCCATTAATTGCAAGCGTTTGCGATATATTTTCCATGCGCCTATTGGACATTGAAGATGTTTTAAGAATCGTCGAAAATAAAGGTGAAATTTTCATTTAAATAGCCGATTTATCCACGACAGTACTCGATCTCCGAGGAAATTGGGCTTTAATAGACATTACAATGATATCAACACTCAGATCATACCAGCTTCTTGAGCGTAAGTAGGCTACAATTTGTTCCACAACCAGTTGCTCATGGAATCACTATGTCAACAATCCTATGTCTCAATGTAGCTTGTCAAAGCAATGTTTTAATATAAGATTATTTTATTACTGTGTATTTAAAAGACTTTTGTATCAGTCAAGTTTCATCCACATCACCCCACCCTGGGGAATGGTCGGGATTTTGAGTCGAAACCCCCGGCCTTCCACGACCTGCGGGTAAGCTGATGGTAAAATGTCCGGTATTTCCCCCGACAACTAAATATTGTCCCTTAGCTATTGGTTCGCAGAAAAATTCTCCTGATTTGCGGGGAAGCTGGTCGGTACAAAGACAAATTCCTTGAATTTAGTGGTAATTTTTTTGATGTGGTCTTTTATGGTGGTTATAATCCGTTTTGAATGGTCATCGACGGGGTAAATTCGTTGCATGGTCATCTAGTGACCTGGTACGGGATGATACATGGTCAGTTAATATCGTACCATGACTCGGCTTCGCCTCGCCAGGTACGATATTTACTGACCATGTATCATCCCGTAGGAAGTTATTTTGCTCACTTCGCACACACAAGAAATTTTTTATACGTTTTCACCAAGAACCGAAGGCAAATTGCCTATAACGATATATATTAGGTCGTAAATTATACTTTTCGTCTGAATTATTGGGGGGGGGGCCAAAAGATATGTTGGCCCCCCTGTACAGACATTGGGGGGGGCCTGGCCCCCTAGCCCCCTCCTGCTCCTATGCCCATGCAGTGAAATCCCACCCTAACAAAATATACCTTTTTGAAATGGTCGACTACATCACTATACATGGATGATCTGAAGTTACAGAGTTGACAGACATATGGCATCTCACAGATACGATGACAACCTTTCATATGTAACATCAGGTCCTTCTGTGACGGGAAATCCTTCTCACAGATACGACACATCAACACCTTGTTACTCAAATGTACCTGAAACAATATGAGATGTTTGTTTAAGTGTATACAGCTATATCTTACAGTCATTTAATGTCAAAATCATTACTTGCCTAGTTTTTAGTATGAAACTAGACTATCTTAATTGTAAATTAAAACTTTGGATGGGTTCCGTGTACTTTGATTCAACCATCGAATTCTTATAATTTCAACCGTCGACTTAAGGTGTTCTAGAACACTTTCGTATAAAAACGGACAATTCGATGTCCAATAAATCACAGAGAGAGTTTCTGTTAAAGCTGAAGCGAAAAATGATCTAATGGATATGAAAGCACAATTGCTTTAAAATTTGTTTTAAAAAATATCCTCAGATAAAAGAAATAGGGTCAAAAGTCATAGCTTTTTTCAGGGATTCAACTGAGGCATAATGCCCAATCCTGAAAATGAGTAGCAAGACCATTTCAGGTGCCATTAGCACACATCCCTACACTTTATCTATGACTCAAACATTGCTTTATAGTTGAAATACAGCCTTTAGAATGTCAAATGAACATAACTTTGTCAATTCTTTGAATTTTTCCATCTGTCAATTCTTTGAATTTTTCCATCAAATAACTTTTAATACTTTTGCAGAAAATATTTTTATTTTTTATACAGCTAATCTGGAAATCTGGATTATTCCGGAATTGTAGAACCCCTGTAAAATTTTTACGATTGATAAATCCGGAACACCAGGCTTATTACCTTCTCCACATAACTTTGCCATTAATTGAGCTATTTTCATCAAATAACTTTTATTTGGGACAAAAGTCATAGTTCTTGCAGGATAGATAAATCCGGAACTCAAGAATAATCAGGAATATTGACAACCCTGATTCCATAGTAACTGTCGAATCAATAAGTGATACCAATAACAGAACAATCCCATTCGAAATAATAGCGAGGATTACAGTTAAATCAGTTACATTAAGTCAAACCTAGATAAAAAGAGTTTCCCTGAAGGGCAAGTCAATGTTTATTTATAACTGTTATCATTTAACTTTGAACAGACTGTACATGTACAGTTTCTTACCTTCTCCACATGTGTCTGCATATCGAAGGGTGTATCAAACTGTTTATAACAATGTTTACATTGTGTTAGATCACTCAGGTCAATGTTCTGTTGTTTACTGGCATCTATATGTCCCTGTATATGCTGCATAGCTCGTATATTGTTGTATAACATCTTAGAACAATACCAACACTGAAATCAACCAATCAAACAACAGTAAATGAGAAGGCGTGTCTAAACTAACCAATCGAACATTAGTAAATGAGAAGGCGTGTCTAAACTAACCAATCAATCATCAGTAAATGAGAAGGCGTGTCTAAACTAACCAATCAATCATCAGTAAATGAGAAGGCGTGTCTAAACTAACCAATCACACCATTAAACATTAAGGCGTGTCTGAGAAAGCCAATTGGAAATCAGTAAATGAGAAGGCGTGTCTCAACTAACCAATCAATCATCAGTAAATGAGAAGGCATGTCTAAACTAACCTATCACATTCCATTAAACTTTAAGGAGTGTCTTGGCAATCCAGTAATA
This sequence comes from Spisula subtruncata, assembly GCA_963678985.1. Classification (NCBI taxonomy): domain Eukaryota; kingdom Metazoa; phylum Mollusca; class Bivalvia; order Venerida; family Mactridae; genus Spisula; species Spisula subtruncata. The sequence goes on along the minus strand of OY787677.1, from coordinate 14,269,623 downwards.
AATCAGTAATTATCTCAACTAACCAATCAGTGTTCATTAAATTAGAAGGCGTGGCAAAACGAACTAATCAATGAATCTGTAGACGTTTCAATACCAACCAGGGTACATTTAATCTGAAGAAGGTCTCCACCAATCAATGTGAATTAAACTAGGGAGGTGTGTCCAAATTAATCAATCAAAACCCATTAACTTCAAACAAGTGTCTCCAACCAATCAATTTTCATTAAATTTGAAGGTGTGTCAAACTAACCAATCCATGATCATCAAATAAGCAAGTGTATCCAAACTAACCAATCATTGTCCAATAAATTAAAAGGTGTGTCAAAACTAACCAATCAATGATAATCACATTAGAAGGTGTGTCAAATTTAACCAATCAACATCCATTTAGTTTGAAGGTGTGTCTGAGTTAACCAATCAAATTGCAGTAAATTTACCTTAAATCTGTATTCTCCTTTCTCCTCAGTGTATGAAACATCACCCTCATTTGTACCATAGAAATACTCGTCCAATGGAATCCAATTTTCTACAATAAAAAATAGACAATTAGGTTACGGTAAAATTATCATATTTTTGTGTTTAACTTACGACAGCCCTATTGCATGGCCATTAGGCTTTGTCCCTGCCTTATTTATCAATAACCATATGTTGCGGGGAAATCATTAAAAATTTGTAGGGAATAAATTTTCAGCGATTTCATGGTTAGTCGCCTATGATAGGTTGATATCCAAAGTAATATTGTGATATTCTTGACTTCCTCAAGCATGTGCAAATAAATTTCTACTACAATCCACATTATTTAAAGCCCCAGAAATAATCTGAACAAGCAATTTGTTCTAAATGTCAAACAGAAAATGTCTTCATCAAACCAGTAGATGGGAAGAATAAATGGGGCTACTGAGGGGTGGTATTCAATATTTATCTTATTTAATTTGAGAATAAAGATAGCCAATCATATTGCCTGTTACTGACCAAGAGTTTAATATGGTGTAATCTGATTTTTTGTCCTTCTCCTTAAGTCAAATAAGATCATTATTGAATAACATCCCTGGGAAACGAAAAATGTTTTGAAATTTTTTCAAAATACCTGCTCCTGGCTTGTCCCCGGCTTTGGTCAGTTTTTTCTTGGCAGGTGGTGATTCTCCCGTTGATGGTCTCTTCAGTCCAGACGCTGAAACAGACAAATTAATAATGTACATATTTCTGTTGTTTACATTCCACTGACTGACTAAGAATATGCCAAGGTTTAGCAAATTTCCAAAGTGTACTTTTTGGTAAACAACATGCAGCACATTGGAAATATAAACTGCAGTTCACATATATCATGACTATGAGAAACATTTGACCCACTATATCAGGACAAATTCACATGATGAAAGAATTCAAGGGCATGCTTCAATACCATATTTATTAGCATTTAGGGACATCGAGGAGTTTAAAGGATTAGGGCACCATGATTACGTGTACTTGGGAATATATAACTGTTCTGCTTGCCAAAAAGGTATAAGTAGTCTACCAGGCATGGGCAAGATAAGTATGTGTACTTACTGAAATACTTTTTCTATTTTTAGAACGAAATTGATAAGGGATCTTAGGTGATTAGGGCACAGTGATTATGTGTACTTATGTAACTTACTGCCGTTATGTTTATAGCAGATCATCATACGACTGGAGGTATCCTCAATCTCCGTGTTCATAATCTCAAACTTGACATTCTGTGAGTCCTGTTCACCGGACACATCCGATTTACTCGGTGAACTCCCCTTTAATAACGGATTCCCGAGCCTGGAACTGCTCGTAGATTTCTTAGATGCTGCATCGTGCTCCTCATCACTGACGATTTCATCAAAGTCGTTAGAATGCACGGACAGTTCCGAGCACATGGTAGAAGGTGAAGGACTTCTCTGCTTCCGTTTACTACATTTTGGACCTATTTTAGGTCTAGTTCTTGTCAGCCCCTTACTAGCAGCAGGGACACTAGGACAGTCAAATTCCTGAGAATTTTTCTTGACCTTAGCCTTAACGTCTGAATCATCGCCAGATTTTCTTTTCCTCCCTAGGGTTGTATCTTGTAGTTCCTTTAACCATTTCTGTGTTAAATCAGTCTTATTCACATCCTCTTCAATAACACTATCAGTCCCCGGTTTCTTAGAATGTTTGTTTACTTTATTGTTCAGTTTTTCAACTAGAGTTAGAACACTTTTATTATGTCGCCAATTCCACAAAGTACCTCTTGGAATTTGTGGCATCTTTTCGCAGACGTAATCACAGCCAAAATGTTGAATCAAACAAACAATGTCCGCTTTCTGATCTGCCCGGAAATTCAAGTGATTCACTGAATCTGATACTATAAGTGATCGGTCAAGAATGGAATCGATCGAGAATGGTTCCTCGATTTGTACAGTTTTACCTTCTTCATCCACTTCCATGTCGTCCTTCTGACTATTATTGTCCAACTCTTCGATCGCGCTAGAGTTTAGTTGTTGAGTAACAGCCTTCGATTGCTGCCAGTTCCATATACTACCCGCTGTAATCCTGAACTGTTTGTGAATGGTTCGCACTCCATAAAGTTCTACAAGTTTCACTATAGCAACTTTCTGTTCCAGAGTGTAATCTTTCCCCGCTACTCCTGTCACGTTCTTCAACACTGATGGAAGCTTGGAGGGAGATATCACTCTATAACCTTTCCTGCCTTCTGTATCATCATCTGAATCATCAGTGTTATGTCTGACCTTAGTAACTGTCTCAGCTACCTTATCTGTGATCTTTGTTTCCATCTCCGCTACTTTATCAGCAACAACTATGTCTTTCTCTCCTTTCCCACCAGCAGCATGACGAGTAGCCGAACTTCGTGTTTCACGTGGAGGTATCGAGGTATCAGTCACAGTGTTAGAACTTATTGGTTGTGAAACTTGCACTTTCCGTCGTTTCTTCTTGACTATCTTCTGTCCTGATTGCTTTAACAAGAATTGTCGTACCGCTGACCCCGCCCGTCTCCAGTTGAACAGAGTACCCTGGTTCACTCCTGTCTTTTTACAAACAGAATATGAGCCATATTTATCTGACAGAAGCACGATAATGCTTTTCTGTTCTACAGTGAAATCCCTAGGTCTGACAGAATGAACAAAGTCTAGAACACCTGGCACTTCATTTACAGGAACAGGGTCTGCTACGGGTGGATCAGTATGGGTGTTGACCACTAATGGTTCTTGTACATGATCAGCAACACTTCCAACATTATTACAGTCAGGTACAGGGAGATTTTCATCAACTTTCATTTCACTTGATGTTTCTTTTCTTTCTATTTTCTCAGCTAACTTTTCAACACTTTTAGTTTTTTCTTCAAATTTTAGACTAACAACGGATTCCACATTTTCCCATTTTTTCAACACATCACATACACCTTTATTGCGTACCATCCAGCCTACATCTTTCTCCCACAGATCAATATCTGTCACTTTATGATCAAACTCCTTAGCTATCTCTTCTTTATTATCCTCCTTAATCCTTTCTAAAATTCTCAACTTTTCCTCTAAGCTAACAGACAAGGCGACTTTCCTATGTTTCCGATCCTTTTCAATGATCCAGTTCACAATAACTGGGACTGGTAAGCCAAACGAAGAAGAAGCAAACTCCACGCCATGCTTTTTAGAAATGTCTAAAATCAGAATTATTTTCTGTGGAGTGAAGTCATTATACATTTCATAGTCAATCTCTTCAACAGGCGGCTTGTTTTCCACTACATTACCAGTCTCAACAACTGTATCTTCCACACTGATATTTTCTTCTGGTTTAGATATTACTTCAGAAGTCTCCTCTGATTTTTCCTCTGATTTGTCTTTAAGAACTTTCATTGCAGCTCTTTCTTGTGCTAGTCTCTTCCTCAGCTCTTCAAATGTTTCCATTACAACACTATTTGGTTCATCTATTTTAACAGTTTTGGAATTTTCTTCTTTTGGCTTATCTAGAGTACTGGTAGTTGTCTGATTGACACTGGTTGTATTAGAAGTCTCATTGGATGTTACAGTGTTTGTACTTTCAACCTCCTTATTTTCACCTTTGATTTTAGCCATTCCTAGCTTAGCAATATTTCCAAAATTAAATGGTGAAGCTAGTTTTGGGAATTTAAACATAGGTTTCCTCTGTTTAAGAAGCAAGTCAGAGGATTTTTCAGGTTTCTGTTTAGAAGTTGAAGCAGAATTTCCTCTCGTATTGATACTTCTAACTGGTTTAGCTGATTGTTTCACAGGCTCCTCTTTCACGGTATCAGTAGGTTTAGGTTCAGGTACAATAAAATCAAATAGATTACCAAACAGATTACGTTCAGTTATATCCTTAGGCTTGTTGTCAACATCAGGCAGATCTTCCACTTTCTCAGGTCCCTTCATAACATCTATTTCAACATTTTCAACAGCTTTTGTGTCATTCAAAGGAGTATCTAAAATACCTGATTGGGGAATTTTGAAACTTTTCATCAAATTTCCAAACAGACTTAAAGACTTGGGCTCTGTGTCATCACTTTCAGATTTTGCAGAATTTTCCGACTCATCAGCAAGGATATCAAATAGGCTTCTACCTGATTTAATTGGTGAAACAGACACGTCAGATTCGTTGTTGGTTGTTTGCTTTTCATTAGAAGCATCAACTTTATCACCTGTTTCCATCAATACAGCGGTATCAGGTACACTTTCATCCATTTTAACAGGACCACTTTCATCTACTTTATCATCTGTTTTTCCCTTTTTATCAATCTCAGGTTCCTTTTTACTATCTTCTATACTGATAGAAGGCTTTGCATAATTGTTTCTGGTAAGCCTGGTCTCATTGAACAAGCAAGTATCGTCAATGTTCTGCATGATTTCAGCATCTGCATATTTTTTGAATTTCTTAACAGAGGCATCTGAACTTTGAGAACTAAGTGTTTTATCTGAACCTGAAGCTTTTTTCACTCTGTATTTCAAACTGGTATTTTGATCCAAGAAAAATGTATCAATTTCATCAGTGTAGACTTTATACATTAACGAGTCCTCATAGGGCAAACCAGGTATTATTTCTTCAATCACCTCTTCTTCTTCAGGAGTCTGTTGGATGTCTTCCATGACTTTCTCTTCAACAGGCTGGTCAGTTTCACTACTCACACTTTCCTCGATTGTTTTAACATTGTCCATATTTTCAGTATTTTCAACTTTGTTTGCCTCACTTAAATCAATGACTTCAACATTATTAGCAATTACAGGGACTGGAAGAGCTTTATTTGACTTATTAGAATCCACATCTGCAGCATTGGCTTCATCAAGATCATCAGCACTTGGTTCATCAGTTATATCTATCACTTCATTTACTGCATTCTGTTCATCTTTCTTCGGTTGTTTGTCATCTTTCTTTAGAGGTTTTTCAATCTTTTCCTCATCGCTGATAAGATCTATAACAACTCCAGATAAATTCTCAGTCTTTTTGCTTGATTTATTGTCAGGTACATTTTCTGGCTTTTTGATGCTGTCCTTAAACTCCCAAGCAGCCAATTCAACAAAGTCACTTTCTCGTTCATCTTCTGTTTCAATATCATTTGTTTCTTCATCCATAGTATCATCTTCCTCACAACTGGAATCAACCAGAACCACAGACTTTCTTCTAGGTGAGAGGGTTAACTTTAATGGGCTTTCTTTGCTTGATGGTTTAATGAAGAAGTCCTGCTCCCAAATAGGACTGCAGGGAGGTGAATTCACTTTGGCATCAGCTGAAGTAAAAGTGGTTTCAGAGCTACCTTTAGCCCCCTTTGCAGCACCTTCCTGGCGTTTTGCATCCCTTTCAGATTTTAGAAAATGTCCCATCCAACTCTTAACAGTTGAAGCTTTTTTCTTAAACCTTCTTGAAGCAGCAGTTATACCGAATTCTCTAGCAAATTCAATAATGTGTCTTCTAAACTCTGCCTCAAGCAACTGTCTCTTTCTTCTGGCTTCTAGAACACTAATTTTCTTAGCTTCGTCCTTACTTACATTAGCAGCCAATAACTCTTGCTCCTTAGCAACTTGTTCATAGGAAATCTTCTTCTTTTCTTCTTTTTGGAACTGGTTAAGCCAGCTTCTTACTGTGCTGGTCTTCCTCTTATACTTTCTGGATGCTGCTGTAATACCATGTTTCACAGCGTAATCCACGACAGTTTGCATATATTCAGGTGTAACAATATAGTCATTTAGATTTTTCACAATCACAGGTTTAGTTGTAGTATTGGTAACTTCAACACTTGTCTTTTCTCGACTCACTAGTTTAGTCTTAAACCCTTGATTCTGGTTATATTTGTCCACAGCGAACTTATTCAGCTCATCGTACTCCTTCATCAAGTCTATAATCGACTGCCGTGTAACATTGTACTTTTTCTGAGTCTTTAAGACACCTTGTTCAAAACAGAAGTTAATGACTTCCATCCTATAGTCCATATCTTCATTGATTGGTCCAGGTGGGGTTTCTTCTGTAATCATGGTTACACTGCTGTCTCTTCCCTTTCTTCCAGACACTGTTGGAATATCTGGAGATCTTTCTAGAGTAACATTGTTAACAGCTGCCTTTTCTTTAATTCCTTTCTCAACTTTTTTACCAGCAGAGGTAGAATGTGACTTTTTATCAGGTTTTTGCTTTTTAGTACTTTTAATTGGCTGCTGGTTTAAAGATGAAATTGATGAGAGTTTAATTTTAATCTTCAAAGACTCTGGTTCTGTTGTTGTTGTAAGTATGGCTTCTTCTGGCATGCTTTGTACAACTGGCAGCACCTCAGCATGTCCACCCGTGAATGAACTACTTCTACTGCCCGCAATGTCAGGTTTAGTGGTGCTGTAACTAGGTTTATGTTGTTTTGGAAGAGCGGTGTTTTTCTTAGCTTCCATTCTCCATCTTGAAATTTCATTATAAGGGATTTTATAATCGATTGAAACAGTCTTTTGTCCCTTAGTTTCACATTCTCGAATGATTTTATTCTTAAAATCTTGACTGTATTTTTTGTCGGCACTTTTCTGTGGATTGATAACAGACTGGACCTGTTTCCAAGTACTAGCAATCTCAACTCCATCTTTAGAGACGGACTGCTTCACAAATTTTGGCATAATGCCGAGGTCACCCTGAACATCTTTCTGAAACTCATTCAGTGGATCCGATGTTGTCCTCGGGGCATATTTGATAGCATTAGGTCCCATTCTGGTTCGGAACTGTTTAGGTTGACTTGGAACAGTTCCAACCAATGGTTCTGTAACTTTATTATGTGCTGGATTGGAATTAAATTGTGGTCTCTTAATAGTACCCTCCTTGACTTGAATTCTTTCAAACGACAGATTGCTATTTAACTTTGCAGGAGGTCGATTTTGCATTTCAATTTCATTTTGATCAGCAGGTTCGATTATCTGGACATCATCCCCACATTCAAGAACAGTCTCACCAGACACATTTCTATGTTTGTTTTCATTCAGTTGACTATCGTGCCACTTCATAATATCAGCAATTGATACCTTGTACCACCTTGCTGTATTTTCAAAACCAGAGCTTTTAGCTTCACTAACAACTCTGGACTTAAATTCTTCTGAAAAAGAATCTGCAGCTTTCTCAGTGGTTGGCGGTGTTTTTGCAGTATTTGCTTTGTTACTGGGAGTTTTCCTAAGTATTTCAGCTATTTCTGATGAACTAGGGGTAGTCATTAAAGGTTTAGGTTTTCGATCATCTGCAGCACTAGCCCTATTTGATGGTTCCACTGATGGTTTGTTAAACAAACTTTCTAACACTGACTGTTCAGTGTTCTTGACATGTTTATTCACTGTGACAGTTTTCTTGGGTTCATACTTATATTTGAAGACACCTTCAGTGGCACAGAAGTACACTGTCCTCTCCCAGGTTACACCGTGGTCCGGCTCTGACTTGTTTCTAACTCTCTCACTAGGAGCAGGTTTCTCTGTTTTATCAGCAAGACTAACACTTTCAGACGATTCCATGAAAACACCACCAGAACTTTTAGAGCTTCCTGAAACATTCTTAACAGTATTTCTTACTTTACTCTTCATCTCATCAGTGGCATCGTGTTCTATAGAAATATACAGAGGATTCACAACAGATTGCTTCAGTGTATAATGTTTAGACTTTGAACTTGAAGCCCATGCTGGCATTTTATGTTCTGGCTTCGTAGTAAATGTCACTGAACTGCTAGTAGTTGGTAAATCTAATGCCTCATCGATACCAACACTCTCAGCAAGGTCTTCTTCTTCTGGGTTGTCAACATATATGTGATAGTCCTTCGAATCATCCTTTCTTACAACACCGTAACTTTTCTTCACCTCTTCGATTTCATTAAGTTCTTCCGGTGTTAGAGACAAGTCAGGGAGCTCTTCATTCTGATATTTGCTTTTCCATAGAGATAATGTTTTAGAATTTATCCCGTACTTTTTGTTTAAGCTAACCATACTGAACATGTTGCATAATTTGCCCAACTTCTTTTTCAGACCAATAGAATAATGATGACGGATTCCTTTCTTCATTGTGTCATTGTCTGAAATCACACTGTCTGGAACCCGTTGTTGACTTGTCCTAACTTGAAGCTCATCTCTGTTGTGAGTTTCTTTAGCAGTATTACGATCAACTGGTTGACTAGCCTGGGAAGGAACTATGGAAGATACGTCAGGATTATCTGCAGTACTATCCTTAGATCCATCACCTTTGTCAGCTCTCTCATCCTCGGAATCTACCACTGTAAATATATCAGCATCCAATATTGACTGCAGTTTAGCACTAAGTGCTTCATGACCACCATTATTGGAGTTATTGGAGCATACATCAGGTGATTCTGGAACGCTTGAAACACATGAAGCTGTAGATTCATCACTCGACTCATCATTTGACTCTTCACTTGTTTCTTCATCATCAGAGTCCTCACTAGATTCAATATCTCTGGTTATCAAAGGAGACTTTCTTAAATCTCTTTTCCCAGTCATGCCACTGAGTCCTGGTATTTTGGTAAAATCTCTTTTTCTATGTATGCCACTGGTACCTGGCATATTCAAGAAATCTTTTGAGCGTGTTTCATCTAAGGATTGTTCAATGAGACTACCAGACTTGTGGGAGACCTTCGGACTTGATGAGGAACCAAATAAGATCTGAGATGCTGTTTTTGGTTTGCTTGGGTTTGCACTATCAATGGGCGTTTGTGGTTTAGATAAGTGTGTACTGTCAATTGGTGTTTTTGATCTTCTCGGGGCCACACTATCAAATGATGTTTTCTGACTGCTCGAGTCTGCACTATCTGGTGAACTTGAAGACTTTGCAGAAGCTGAACCAGGTATTGATAACTTAGGGAGAGTGCTTTTTCCACCAATTCTGCTAGACATTCTTTCAATAAGGGAAGAAATTTGGTTACTTGACTGTGGTCGGCTTAAATCTACACGATCAGGTGTATTGGAATGCTCGGCTGTATGTGAGCCAATACCAGGCAACTTGGGGAGATTGTTTGGCCCACTGGCTCTGCCAGCAATGATTTCAATGAGCGAAGCAATTGAAGTACCAGATTTAGGTCGGCTTGTGCCTGCACTATCTAATGTGGTTTTCACTCTGCTGGAGTCTGCACTCTCTGAGCTGGAACGCTCAGAAGTAGAAGTAGTCGTAGCATTACCATGCTTTGCCGGAGTGGGCAGAGTGCTTTGCCCACTAACTCTGCTGGACATTCTTTCAATAAGAGAAGAGATTCTATTACTTGACTGCACACTGCCTGAAGTAGAAACTGCAGTTGAACCCTTAACTTTTTCAACAGAAACAAAACCATGTAAAGGCTGTGAACTTTTTGCTACATGTGCTCCTTTCTGCTTCTTGATCACTTCCAATAGAAGTTTTTCCTTTTCTAAATATTCTTCCGATTCGGAAATGATTTTCATCAGCTGTTTTGGTGGATCTTTCATAGGATTGTTCTGCAATGATTCAACTTTGTCAGCATCATGTTCTTTGTCTCTGGCTTTCTTATCTTCTTTGTCAAATTGTTTATCTAGAGCTGTGACAATTGTTGCAGAACGGATTCTAGGAGATAAGTTAGGCGAGGATTTCTGGACTATGATTTCTGTAATGTTAGTTCCAGGAGCACCTGGTGGAGTTTTCACGACTCGTATACCTGTAATACGACTTGGAGGTATTTCTGGTGAGGTTTTATGGAATGTTTTAACTGTATGTTGAGTAGTAGCATCATGACTAGATGATTTAGAACCAGCTTCGGGTACAGGTTCCGCATCCTGCAATGTTACTAACTGCTGTTTACTATTCACATGGCTACCTGGTGGGGACACATGACTTCCTGATTGGGACACACAAGTTCCTGATTGGGATGCGTAACTTCCCGGTTGGGACACATATTTCCCTGACTGGGTCATATAAACTATGGGTCTGGTCATATGACTCCCTGGTCCAGTCACATGAATTTCTGGTTGGGACACATTACTACCAGGATTGGTTTCATGACATTCTTGTTCAGCTATGTGGCTTCCTGATTCATCAGTTCCAACTAATACTAGCGGCATCATTGATGGAAGGGAATTCATTATGGGAGCAGAGACGGTGGATGTTGCTGTGTTTGACACACGAGAAGCATGTGTTGTGATCGATGATGAGCTTTGTACAACATTGTATGACAAAGGCACGGACGGACGATTGATTACTGGGGTATCATAGACAATGTTACCAGACACAAGACTCTGTTGAACATTGACAGAGTTTGGTGGTACATTGTGTTTGGTCCTGTCTAGTGAAGTCCTAACAGGATGGTAGGCTGTTAGAGGAGGGGGTTTTCTTAAGGTCTGAAGTAGTTGGCCTCTAGCATTCATGTTCTGTACCATATGCACTGGAGTGGGTGCTGCCTTACCAGGGGATGAACCCGGTGACGGAAATTTTCTGAGTGGTGCCTGGATTAATCTGGGACGTTGTAATGGTAGAGATGAATGTGGCCTGGAGGAGAGAACTCTGGGGTCCAGCAGGATATATTCCTCACCAGGTATAAGCTCACTGGCTCCAACAATCTGGACATTGTGTGGAAGATCAGAGATCCGGTTCTGGTTAACACTACCTGAAGCATTGTTACTGTATGATGAATTCTCCCTAGAACCACTGGAACCTGAGTTAGAATTTCCTGAACTAGATTGTGATGCAAATCTATGCCCGGACTTGTCAGTCTCGCTTCCCAGTCCAAGCTGGCTTACTCCAAACTCATCAGGACATTCTTGCAACTTCTCATTGTCAGATAAGCGTCTTCTCGGTGGTAGCTTTAAATTTTCATTGACTTTATCAACATGAGCATCAGCATTTAGATTTTCTTGCCTTTCATTGGCTTCATTTAAGTCATCATCCACTGGCTCTGCTTTGATTTCAGAAGGACTTAGAAGTCTGTTAGTACTAGCTTCACTGTCTTCAGTATCCGATATATAAATGACATCATTTATATCCACAGTCAGTGTTGGTTTGATACTAAATGTTGCAGATTTTACAACGGAATCTTTAAACTTTTTTGGGCTCTTAAAACGGTCATCAATAGTTTTACATAACACATCATGAACTGTAACAAGACCCATGTTATTTGGCTCTCTGCTAACACTACAGTTAGTTTTATCTGCATTTGATAGACTATAATCTATTCCAGATGGTGCAAGTATGTCGGTAGGTTTGGCGGAACAATCTGACACAGGATCCCTTTTGGATAGATTAGGGGCAGATTTATCCGGATCTTTCACCTGTCCATTGTCCATATTCCAGGACAATATTTCAATCACTTCCTCAGGGTCACATTCATAACTAACAACACTATCATCATCGGAATTAGTTTCAGTATTCACTTCTCCATTTGAGTCATCAATTGAAAGCCCACTTGTTGGTCTATGACCTTCTGTTTTAATGCATCCATCAATGTTCCATGATAATATTTCTATCACATCTTCAGGGTCACTGTCATCCTCATCATTATCATCACTGACAATTTCAACTTCATCTACATCAGTTTTGTTGTTGAGAACATCTACATTGGAATCAGTTGATAGACTTTCTTCACTGACAATTTCAACTTCAGTTTGTTTGAGTTCCTCTTCATTGGACCCAGTTGGTGGTATTCGGCTTTCATCAACTTTACATTCATCAATAACAAGATTACCTTCATCATCTGATTCGACTACACTGTCAGTTGTAACACAAAGTGTGTCTCTGTGACAACCATCTATAACTATGTTAGCTGTTTCATCAAGCTTACCACTATGGCGACCAGCATCGACTATTTCAGCTACATCATCTCTATCAGGACCATTTACAGTAATGTCAGCAGTATCACCAAGTTCATCGTCATGATGACTACCCACGACTGTGTCAGCAATCATTTCTCTATGGCAATCATCATCAACAATGTCAGCTGTTTTACCAATAATGTCACTTTGATGACCATTTAAAACAACATAAGCTGCATCACTAACGCTGTCACGAAGATCACCCTCATCATTATTATCGACCATGGACTCATTACACTCTTCAAACTCATCTTCCACTTCATCATCTTCATCATCATTGTGATCATCCTCTTCCAATAAGATTTCCATACAGTTTGGAAATGTACGCAATGCAGGTCTGGAGTCAGTGGATCTTCTGCCTAGTTTTTTCGCATCTTTAGAAACATTGACAATAGATTTATTGATACTCTTAGATCGTCTACCATCACAAGCCTTAGAACCACTGATAGCCTTTGCTTGTGTTACATCATCCAAGTCATTAGCACCAATGTTCTTATTTCCATTGGTATCCCAAAAACTAGGCAAACTTAACTTTGACCTTTCTTCTTCGTTCATGAACAGCCCTTGAATTAGTTCACTAATTTCATCAGCAGTAAACTCCTCTAAAGGAGCATCATTTAACTCTGAATCTTTCAGAGCAATCAACCACCTCCCTAAAGTAGATTTTCCAACAGTTATAAACTTGAGCAATTTTGCTGTGCCGTATTGTCTTGCATATGCTGCTAATTTCAATTTCAACACAAAGCTAATAGGACGTGTACTCCTTCTGTTGTGAATAATATGGTTGCTAAGGCAACACAATTTACTCATATATGTTCTACATTGGTTTTTCAATTTTCCCAAAGTAGTTTTGTGAATAGGGAAGTTCTCTGAAACCTTCTTGGTTCCCAATCTACTTTGCAGTATCAGCACAAATCGAAAGAAGTCCCAAGAGCAATCAGAAGGCATTGAATTTGTGTGAATTATCCCTCTTGTGTAATACTCGTCAATCTTTGATACCTCGTAATCCAGGTCTGCATGTGACATACCACAGTGATAACTGAAGAAACTAGTTTCCAGGATGTATTTCACGAATTCTGTACTAAATACATTATGTGTTTCCAATTCACGAAGGTCAACAAGACTCTTGCAAAAATGACAAACAGCTGCACTTTTCAGGTCTTTTGGTGAATATAAATTGTAACAGGAATAGCTGTCTGGAATGCCATTTATCAGAGACTTTCTTCTACGTAGTTCATTCAGATCCTGAGCACATGTTGATACAAGTTCATTCCCATCGTTTTCTTCACTAGGTTTAAACTTATTTCCATTAACATCTTCAGCAGTTTGACAGCCTTTCCTTCCTGCTTTCGTTCCTGCTTTTGTTCCTGCTTTTGTTCCTGCTTTTGTTCCTGGTTTATAACCATAACAGTGCTCTAGTTCAACTCTATATCTCTCAACTTCAACAAATTCATTAAACACATCCGGAATCGCTAGTGTATCAAGTATTGTTCCTACATTTGAATCAGTTTCACTTACATTGGAATCATTTTTTGGAGTGGCATCAGTTCCTGTGACAACATTAGTCCTTGTTTCCATGGAAACTAACCATCCAGAATTTACTGATTTGTTCTCAAACTCTAACACTGATGAAATAGTATGATCTAAACCTCGACTACTAGGGTATACATGGATAAGATGTTGTATATCTTCATCACTGTTAACATCCGACACCGGTTTCTTTTTGCAAGTTTTCTTATCTTTGACTGTGTAAGGTGTGTGCTCCGTTGATTCAAGAACTGTTTCAGCACCAAGGTCGCTTTCATCACAGAATTCATCAACACATGGATCTACATGGTCAATTTCTGCCACACTCCTCCCCGGTCTAAGTTCACTATTTTCAGCCATGCTTCTCCCTTCTATAAGTTTGTTCTCCTCACTCTTCCCATTTCTATCAGGTATTTGTTCCACATCAACCACTTCAGAAGCTTGTTTAACAGTAGACAGTTTGACTGCTTTTCGATACAATCCTGGATATAAATGACTTAATTGAGACGGTTTTGTTGAGCCTGGATTGAACATAGCACTGTCAGCAACAATTTTGACATTGTTCGAAGATGTATTATCATTTTGTGACAAAGAATGAGTTTTTCTCAGAAGTCGTTTCCATTTCAGCAACTGTGGCTTCGGCACTTGTAGTAGTTTAGAGGTTTTTGTAAATCCCATTTCATTGGATAAAACTAGCATATACTTAATGTCCTCTTTGGAAGCCATTTCGTACCACTTCCTGACCATCCTTCTCTTAATCAGTTCATAGTCAATAGGCTGTTTTTCACTACATTTATTAGCATTACTTTCACTTTCACAAACTTTATCAGCTTCAGATTGTGCACCAAGCTGATGTTTATTACAGTTTACAGCTCGACAACAATCATTTTCATCCAATTTTGGATGAGTACAGTGATTTTCAGATGTATTTAATGTAACTTTATCACTATCTCCTTCTTTCATTTCTTTAAACAAAGATTTTTGGCATTTTTTATCACTTGAAACTACATTTTCCGAACCATACGTTTCATCAAGTTTGTTTGAGGGATTGACAAGTTTGTTAGGTGAGTTAGCTGCTGTGCTAGTATACAGCGGTTGGACGTTATTTGGAGTTTCAGCTTGTAACACATACACTTGCTGTACAGTCTGAAATGGTCGCAAGAAACCATTAAAAATTTCAGTTCTTTTCTGCTCCCAATCTAAATTCTTACACTCAACTGCAGGCACTTCGATATCATCAACCAAACATTTCTTTCCTTTAGTTTTAACAGGATCACAAAACTCATCTTTGAAAGAATCCACAAAATTAATCAGATCTGCAACATCGAAACTATTTCCACATGTTTGGCTTTCCAAACTTTTTTCCAATACGTCCAAGTCATCCATATTTGATCTACACTCAACATCTAAACTAGTCCCACATATTCGGCTTTCAATACATTTTTCAAACACATTAAAGTCATTCATATTTGTTCTAGATTCAATTTCTACTTCTAAAGCACTGTTTGCATCCATTGCACTTTTTGTATCATTAACAATAGGTAACAAGTAATCATGGTCTTTAACACTATCACAATTGCCAAGCACTTCTTCAAGGACTTCCTCATGATTGAAAACAAGTTCAGGGATTTCATCATCAGCATCTGAACCAGTATCTAACAAAGACGTTTCAAGTGCAGAGTGGTTTAAAGTTTTATCTGAATTAGTATCACAAGTTTTCTTAGAAACATCAACATTTTCATAAACATTTTCAGCAACATTTTCGCTATCAACAACAACATTTTCATCATTTTCATCAGTACTTTCCACTAAAGATCCCTTAACAACAGCATTGTCCTTGTTTTCTATCATGACTTCTTCACTACATTTGGCAAGTTTTAGGTGACTAGGCTCATCCGATCTGAATTTTGTTTTAACTAAGTCTGATTTATGTCTTTGCTTCGCACGACATCTTTTCAATCTTTGACACTTTGTTCTTTGACAACTTAATTGTTGGATGGAATAACAAGAGGCCTGAGAACATTTATTGAAGAGTTGGGTAACCCTAATCACGTTAGTTTCATCACAGTGTAGCCGGTGCACCCTCGGTAATCCTCGACAGGTTAACGACTGGTACGATAATTCATGAACAAACGGACGTTCTTTAGAAAAATCATTTTTGTCCATGTTTAATGAATTTCCCATGTTCTTTGATGAACAATACAGTTGGTGGTCGCAAACTGAGTTTAATTGGGTGAATGATAACCTATCTTGATGTGTTGAGTGGTGGGTGGGGTAAGACGTTTTACCGGATGCCATCAGAACTTCCCCTGTAAGTAGAGGAATTGTGCAAAATGAATTATCACATACTCATGTACACTAGCAGTAAAAATGCCAAAAAATTAATTAAATTTTCAAACAAGAAACCCACACAAACCAAAACCCTTTTTTTGAAAGACCTTGAATGATTGTGTTTCCGGGGGCTGAAGATAACCTCCCTTTTTGAAATATTTACTGTAAAATCATTTAATTTCGTTGGGACGAAATTTCGTGGTTTTGGTAAAAAAGACTATTTCGTTGGCACTTGAATTCGTGGATTTTGCATTTCAGGTAACAAAACAAGGGTCAAAATCAATGTTCGTTGGGATTAAAGTTCGTGGTTTAAGTGAACCACGAAATCCACGAAATTTAATCCCCCACGAAAATTAATGATTTTACAGTAACTTTTTGAGTAATTTCCGCATATGATACCCATTTAACTTCTAAGCAGTTAAACCATCATGTTTTTCGAAATTAAAATTTTCTGAATGTGTATGTAATACCCATTTTTGCACAATTCATCTCAGCCCCTAGTACACATATCATGGCCCCTAAATGACAAATGACTGACCCCTAAACAAATATGCTATTATTCTATATACATATTATTGTAATTTTTTTATTATATACTCATACACAACACCTCACAGAAAAGAAAAAGAGTATGATCTACTGCAATTGGGAATCAACCCTGGAGTTCAAAGTGGGAAAGTCTTTGATGGTAAATTTCATATGAACCTTAATATTTTACCTGCTGACTCATTAATCAACAGGGGTCATCTACTGACTACAGTCAACCAGCAGGTAAAGTTTGAAGATCCTTAGCCTAACACAGAAAGACCGATTGACTGACATTCATGAGCAAAACATGGGAACTTATTAACATACCTACCCAGGGCTTGACACTATTTTTGGTCACTGGTCCCCCAGCAAAGAAACGTAAAATTTGTAAATAAAACAGTTACTGGTCCATCAAGATTTTCACTGGTCCATCAAGATTTTCACTGGTCCTTGATTTTCACTGGCCTCGGACCAGGGGACCAGTGTTAGTGTCGAGCCCTGCTACCCAGCTTATGTTTATTACGCCTACTTATGTAGTAGGTGACCATGTTTCTTGTTTAGGAATACAAGGACAGGTGACAGACAAATAGTGATTACTAACACTTGTCTTGTCACTTAGTACCAGGTAAACTAACAATATAGTGAAGGAGAATTTAGTAAAATCTGTTAAAGACCACCCATCAGAACAGAAAATTTTAAGTCTTTGTTGACAAGTCGTAAACACTTTTCCTGGAAAAACAAGTCCAGAGGAACTAACTTTAATATATCTTCGACAAGTGGGAGGGGGGTCAAAGATGATAAAAATTCAAATTTTGGCGGCAAAAAATCAAAACTATTGTGTTGGCCCCTTAAGAAACAAGAAATGCCAGGTAGTTGAATTGGTGGTCGTTGCTGATAGGTTTAAAATACTGATTTGCATAACTGGTTTTTGCTGACAGATTTTTATATAAGCAGTCGTTGCAGACAGGTTTTGCCAAAGTGGTCATGGTAGACTGTTTTCAGGGATGTCAACTGTCAACAGAGCTGAATTTTAAAATCAGGAAAATCATATATGGTCAACCAGTTTTGGTTCTCTTCCACGATATGTAAAACCCGGAATTTCGGATTTATCTGGAAAATGGACACCCCTACGTTTTTATGTTAGTGGTCGTTGTTCACATGTGGTCTTAAAACAGAGAGTTAACAGTATATAATCATCTTCTTACCTGGAGATGTCATATTAACCGCTGCTTGCATTACGGACATTCCTGATGATATCTGGGTAAACTGAGGAGATGATCCTAACGTCATGTTCGCTCCAATCAAGCTAGGCTGTTGATGTGGCTGTGAAAATATAATACAAGTTATCATTATACTGTAAAATCATTTAATCAGGGTTCCCACAAATATTCTAAGACAAATTACCCTGACTTTTCCCTGATTTTTTCCTGACCCAGGGCCTTTTTACCTTCTAAAACAGAGGCCGATCTTCGGTGACTTCCCAATTGCAAAAAGCCTCATATTTTCCCAATTTCGTAAAAGAATTTCCCAAAAAACCAATGCTAAATTCCCAATGTTTTTAATTTTCGTACGGAACGGTTCGCACGGAACGGTATGGCATTTATCCATTGTTCAGTTAAAATGAAGAACAAATATGTATCATTCGATTGGCATTACTAATCAATTAAACGCACGGCCGTCAATTTATGTTTTAAATTAATTACGAGTGCGACATTGCAGAAGCAATATTGCAATTGTTATCTACGAGCGTGGAAAGCGACTCGAAGACACGGCCGCCATATTGTTTTGCTGAATGGCTAAAGTCCGGTACGGGACCGTACCGTTCGTATCCGGGCCGAAAATATGTTCGGAATTGAAATATCAAGGACAAAAATCGTAAAATATATTGACAGCTCATAGCCTCATACAATGGAAAGGTATATTATGTTTGAAAAAGAACTTTAATGAAAGAATGATAAATAAGAGAAACTAAAGGTGACAGTTGGGGGCTATATAATGGGGCTTTTGTTTTTCATGAAAAGTTAGAAGACTTCTTAACTTTATAACAAAACATGAAAGCCCTGGATGATTTAACATGTATGTGGACTGCAGTTTCCTTTTTGATGTATCTTCGGTCAGACTCCCTTTTCCAAATTTGGCCGAAAATCGCGCTTGAATTTCCCAAACTGACAGGCTAAGGCCTCTTCCCAATTTTTGGAAAAAGGGCCCTGTGACCAGACAGCATTTTTCTCTGACTTTTTCGAATGATCCGGCCTTTTCGTTTAAACAAAATAGCGCAATAGAAACAGTGAATAGGAGATTCTATTCGCTTTATATGGAACCAGGTAGTAGTTTTATGACTGTTGATTGACATTAAGTAACCATAATTTAAAATTAACAGGAGTGAGTATAGCGAGCGAGGATTTTTTTTATGTTTTGGGTATTTTATTCAAAGGAAATAACACTTAATGAGATCATTTTATAAAAAATTCCCGGATTTTTCTCTGACTTTTGCTCAATTTTCAAATTTCCCTGACTAATTTCAAAATTCCCTGACTTTGAAAAAGTTTTGTTTTTCCCTGACTTTTCCCCGACCGTGGGAACCCGGTTAATTTCGATGGGACAAAATTTCGCAGTTTTGGTTAGAAATACCATTTGGTGGGACGTTAATTTATGGATTATGCATTTCATGTAATAAATACAAGGCTCTAAATTATTGTTCATGATCAAGAGGTTCCTATAAATTCAAATCTCAGACAGGACAAAAAACGATTTTTCGAAGTTTCATACCCAACTAGGGATGAACTTGTTTTGAACTCAGAGGTAGTCTGGAGTGTATAGGAGCAAAACATCATGTATATTAAAGAGTAACAGGGCTCGACACTAACACTGTTCCCCTGGTCCGAGGCCAGTGAAATCAAGAAGGACCAGTGAAAATCTTGAAGGACCAGTAACTTTTTTTTTTTAATTTTACGTTTCTTTGCTGGGGACCAGTGACCAATCAAAGTACTGAAAGTACTGACAGGCTGGCGAACTGCTAAGGAACAATAGCTTTTCAAGTAATATAACATCAAGTGGTTTTCTAAGTCGAAAGAGAGGTAAGTGCTGGACTTAACAAAAAATTTAAAAAAATAAAAAAAATTTGGAGCCGCCATGATTCGATCGCTGGACCTTAGCATCAGAAAATTACTAAGCGAGTTGCTCAACCACTCGACCACGATCTCGTTGGAGAATGTTGACCTAAATAATTTAACATAATAAAATCATTGATGCGCGCGCAATATCGCGTTCGTAACGCGTAGTAATAATTATCAACGCCTTTTAATTTCATACAATTTCCTTCCATTTCAAGAAGAAACTAATATATTACAATCGAACAGAATAAATGAAACAAGGAAACTTGAATGTTCTTATCTTGCAAAACTGATTAAAGAGGAGGAACTATTTGCATTGAGTGTATAGATTCTGTGTTGTCAGTTTCGGGAGTAAATTCATCTTTACTTAGTGGATTTCATTCTTTAGGATTGTAATAGTCTGGCGCGAAATCGCCAGCCTAAAAATAGTTAGTTTCAGGCCCTGAGTAAAGTGGTCAATATGGAAAGAACTAGGAAAAACATATGGATTTCTTGTATCCCATAAAAATTCTGTGTCTTGAGACTCTTCCCTCATAGCCAGAGGTAGTATGTAGGGCTGCACATCGCATTTATTATACCATATTTATATAGTCCTTGTTTTCATGTAAATTACACATTGCTGTACAATCATCACAATTTAGACATGAGTAAAACAATATGCAATGGATAAAAATATGCTAGTAAATATAATATGGGTAAAAATAACCAAGTACAGACAATTTAAAAATTTATTTATTTATTTATCACTAATTTATGTAAATGAGCAAAATACACATTTTAAAATAGTTCAAGTCTAGTTGGTTTCGTAAGCTGTATGGCCAGTCCAAACGTGCATTACTCCACCAGTCATTTCTTACTTTTCACTAAGCGACCTTACTTCAATGTCTGTTTACCTAGTAAGATATTTGAGTTTCAAGAACAGCGTCAGATACCACTGCTACGAGAAACCGTCTACAAAGGAATAACCGAAGCTAGATTTAAAGAGACCCCTATACCAGTCGGTGTTCACTGTTCACTATGCCACCTAATTCTAATGTTCACTAAAGACATCATTGTATTTGTGTTGTTGCATTGCGACCTTTTTATCATTGGTCCCATATTCATAGTTCTCACCAACATCAATGTTACAGGATAATATAAAGCTGTCATGAAATTTCCATACAATTCATGAGTAAATAAATGGAGCCACCCCAAAATTATTCCTGTCCAAATCATATCTATACTCAGAAATGGTACATGTCACTGCACACAATCTGTAGGGTTCATCTACTGTTGCTTGCCAAACTCAATGCAAAGCAGTCTTCAACAAGAGTTGTTCGTAAAACACATACTCCCCTATTGCAGCCCAATAGTTGAAAATGGTAAAGGTCACAGTGACGTTGACTTTTGACCTACCGACCTAAAAATCAATAGGGGTCATCTACTGTTGCTGACCAACCTCCATGTAAAGTTTGAAGACCCTAGGGCAAAGCATTCTTGAGTTAAAACCATTTTGAGGGTTCAGTGCAAAGCTATAGTACATACCTCAATAAATTGATGTAGTTACCAAAGTTTTGCACTTAGCCCTTGATTTGGTCTTATGACCAACTGACATGTGCTAAGCAATATATCTCCTCCTGAAAATGGGGGTAGGGGCAAAATTTGAATTCTCTTACCGAAACTTTCATCATAGGTTTCAGTGTCCATTGATTCTGTACCAAGGTAGGAGAAACTGTCGTGTTGTTCACGTTGATGAACTTGTATACTTGTTGTGGGGTGACACCAGCAGGTGGTCCTGTCATTGGTGGCATCGAATGTGTGATCATGTTGCCTATATTAGCCTTGGGCACCGCTGGATTCTCACCAATCAGAATGACATCACCCTGAGTATTTGGGCCTGAAAATATAAAATTACAAAGTTAGACATTATTTAAGCCACAGAGCTACAGATAAGCTAAATATTGGGGTAATTACCCAATTAATTTTCAAAAATAAAAACTGATTAAGGAGGAAAAATCCGAAATAAGAAGTAGCAATGAAAATCTGAAATTCCCAAAAAGAAAAGGATGATATATGTACAGTAAAAACCTCGTTATTTAGAGGACTAATCGTGGCCAAGCCAAATGATTGACTTAGCGGTTTCTAGAACCATTATTTGAGCAATCACTGAATCTCTAAATGCCACATACATTCAAGAAAAATTTCATCAAAATTGGCCGAACTGTTTAAGGGAAGATATTTTTTGAAAGTGCGGACGAACAGACTTCGTCAATTCTTTGAACCTTTTCATCAAATAACTTTTATTCTGTACAGAAAAGATATTCTTTCTAATGCAGCCAATCCGAATTATTTCGGAATTGTAGGAAACCTGACATTAACCTTACCTTGCTTTTTATTCAGATCTGGTTGATGTTTATTCAGGAACTGAGCAGGTCTAGGTGGTGGTAGGCTTCCTGTGGTCACCGGCTCGGGGGTAACAAACGTAGTGTTTGGAGTAACTTGGGTCGGCACCTGCTGCTGCTGTACGGGTTGTTGAGAGATCTTGGTGGTGAGTAGGAATGTGTTAGGTTGTGAGGAGGGTACCAACATATGTCCAGCTCTAAACTCCTTGATCAAATCATTTGCCTGTAATGTAAGTAAATACGTTAAAGTATACTACAGAGATTTGCCCAGTCCAAATTAGTGTCCTGGACTTGTACGCTTAGATTTCAAAATCAAGTTCCCCGTAGCCCTTAAAATATTAATTACGCTTAAATATTGTAAATGTGCGTTAAAAAATGAACTGCTTTGTGAATGCTAGTTTTCTGGGTTGTTTTTTATTCAATAATTAAAAGATTTAAAGTAACTGAGAAACGGCACATAAACCTTCCAATTTGCACTTCATTCCGCATTTCAATTTTTTTCGTTAACGCAGAATGGGACACCCTTCCCTTACTCAACCCTGTTGCGCTACAACATTTTGAGTGAAATTTCTGTACTATAGATTTTATTTAATGAGACAGCAAATTTAGATTCCCAATCTTCCAAGTGGCCCTCAAAACATGCAGTTACAACATGTAATATATACAAACATACATGAGGCTCGTAGGGAAGATTAGACAAATGCCTTACTACGTTGCCTCTATAAATAAAGTCTTTATACAGTTATTTGTGTGTATAGCTTGGCCAATTTGACACGAGCCTGAGCTCAGGGGTGTCAACGGAGCCAAAATTAAAATCAGGAAATATTTATGCAGTCATTGAAATTAGCTTTTGAATATTACCTAGCATTCGGGCGAGCAATCCTTCATAAAGTTACTACTTCCATGGAAAAAGTTACTTTCTTGAATAGAAAATCAATAAAAAAATTCTCACCAGGGCCTTGGGCGAGTGTTAATTTCGATGATTGTTTATGTGGTCGACCATTCTTAACAAGAGGCCTTCAACCACATTGTTTCCATATTTAAATCAGCTTTATTTAAGGAACACTTCATAACAGATTAAATTGACAATAACTTGCCATTTCTCAAGATATTTTTATCAAATAACTTTGATTTTGGTCAGAAAGCATGGCTCAACCAGGATAAAAATTATGTAAATCCAAAATTCCGGATTAATCCGGAAAATTGACACCCCTTAGTATTAATTGGATAGTAATTGATTGAGTAAACTACTGTTATATGACCCTGGATACTGATTTGATTAACTTTAAGAACATTGT
Source organism: Spisula subtruncata (assembly GCA_963678985.1). Lineage (NCBI taxonomy): Eukaryota > Metazoa > Mollusca > Bivalvia > Venerida > Mactridae > Spisula > Spisula subtruncata. The sequence continues at coordinate 14,246,170 of OY787677.1, read as the reverse complement.
TCCGTCTTATGAGTGGGATTCATCGCTGTAAAAAGAAAAACATCATCAAACCTTTTCATGCTCTTTGAATGCAGCAGCAATAGCTTCCCTCTGAGCCACTGATAACTCCTCATCTTCGCATGTCATGTGCAGATCTAAATCGCCTCGAATGATAAGTCGAGGTGGTGTTGTCTTTGGTACACTCTTAGGAGTTTTTGGCTGCTTTTTTTGAAGCACAGAAGCCTGATAGACTTGTGTCGTCTTCTTGACACGAGAACTTTTACGTGCAGATCTTTCATTAGGATTGTAATCTGCGTCTTCTGCAAAACAGAAATAAAGTTAGAGAAAATTACTGGCTTAGACAGTACGAAACCATTATTTCGAGAAAACAAAAAATGTACTCTTTTTTTACGGTAAAACAAGCTTTTACAACTTCATTTTGGTCAACATGACAAGTTCTGTTTTTCATGAAATATGCTCACAAGAAGCACCTTGTAATGCAGATTGCAAATATGTACGAGTCTTAGGTAAAAAATGGGGGTCTAAAGGTACGCTCACCTCACGATATGATACGTACCCTCAATTTTTCTAACGGTTCGGTATATTTCACTATTATACCATATTCTCTAACAGCAGCTTAAATACTACAATTTTTAAGTAAAATGAAATTGTTGATTCTACAACAGCAATTATTATGTGTCTATCAACTATTTTAAATGAATATCGATAAAATGAGGCATATCTTAATACGATTAAAACGAGTGATGCATGATAATTATACAATATCAGAGGGCGTTCAGACATTTTCATTCTCTGAACATTATTTTGCACATAAAAAGCTTATACCGAACCGTACCGAAATTCATAACTCTTGTACCATGAACCGTGTGGGACTGATGTTCTGTGGTCTTTTGTGAACCGCGGTATACCGTTACAGCCCTAGTTGTAAGTAGTACTAATTAATTTATTACTGGTTTTCCGGAATTCTGGAATCAAAGAACCCCAGGGAGAATTGATAACCCAGACTCACCTTCCTCGTCAATTAGATCAATAACATCATCATCTTCATCATCTTCTATTTCCTCCTGGTTTGGTTGTCCAACTTTGCCTTTCTTCTCTCGTAGTTCCAACTTTCTTTGTTCTCTATTTATTTTGGCTGCCTTCCGCTGATACACCGTTTTTTGACTTGGGGACATCACACTCCACTGTCATTAGAAAACAAGAGATTTTTTTCAAACTGTTTAAACAAGAACTCTCCCATGGCTGCAAAACAGTCAGAATTGGTATAGTACATGGTGACCTTCACCTTTGACCTACTGACCTCAAATTCCCCTGACTGGGATAATTATATTCAAATTTTATGTTTCAAATTTAATTCTCTATTATAGTTCTTTTTTATCCTAACCCATGGAATATGTTTCAAACAATAGGGACATTCACCTAAAGCAAAAAAAACACAAGGAGACATGCAGTTTCAGCAGAATCAGTAGTTAATTTGTTATGATTATGATATGACCAATTTATTTGACCCTAGATAAGTTATTCTGGATATAGTCTTGACTCTTTTACCCCAGACGACCCAATTTCTACCTAAACCTAGATTTTACAGACACATATTAGGTTAATAATGAGACCTCTAAGACTTGGTGCCTGTGATTTGACCTAGTTTTTGACCCCAAATGACCCAGTTGCAAACTTGGCCTAGATGTGATAGATATAAAGAATGTGGCAACGTTTCATAAAGATTAAGTGAAATCTGACCACTGGAGTGATTTTTTTCTGTGATTAGTCTTAGTGACCAGTTTTATACACCAGATGGCCTGGTTACTATGTTGGCCTAGATTTCAAATCTACATATTTCTGGCCTAGATTTAATTTCTATATATTACTGTATTTGTATGTTTTAATATTCAAATTGCCATGTAAAAAATTTGTCGGGCAAGTAGATTGAGTCGTCGGGCAAGTAGATCGAGTCGTAGGGCAAGTTGATCGAGTCGTCGGGCAAGAAGATCGAGTCGTCGGGCAAGTAGATTATTCAGTCCAACTTGCCCATGAAAGTGAAAATTATGAGGATTTCCACACCTCTGTCAATCAAATTTTACCTTTTTCCCAATGATTCTAGCGATTTCCCCGAATGATAAGTTTGGGTCTTCTGTAAGCTCCTTCCTCATCTCTTTGCCGAACACCTGATAGCCATTAATGTTCCGGACAACTTTCTTCTTGCCTTTTGGCTCTTTCGGCTCCATCTTGTGTTACCTATGAACAAAACAGAAAGATTGAGAGCCTCCTATCAACATGGGCGTAGGAGCGTCTTCAACATTGGGGGGGGCCAAACATTTGGCAACTTAGGGTAAAAAAATTTTTTTGCTCGCTTCGCTCGCAAAGTAACTACATTATGTCAAGATGTGACAATACCCATTGTTTGCACAATAAAAAACTGGTACATAAATTGTACTCTTAAACTACCACAATCCTTCTACATCTATATAATACCTGTGAGTTTATCGTTTTGTGGTAATTTGGTTTAGTAATTACGTGGTGACTGGAAGTTAATCAGTTCAAGTATAAAGGGGTCCGGGGGCCTGCCCCCGGGTGTTCTAAACAATGGATCAATCTGGTGCATTCTGAGCCTTCCGAGATACCTTATTTGGTTAAAAAAGGACCTAAATACAGGGAATTTTAAAAGTTCTTACATTAAAGTGCTTGCACAAAATTTAAATTGCTCGATTTTGAGATTGAAGCTTAATGTGAAAGCGTTTGTTTCGAAGGCTTTATATATAATTGACAACCTCTCAAAGTCGTATAAGAGGGTTGGGTGACGTTAAGAGAACAATTTCTGTCACGAGTGTATTTTTTTGCAAACAATGGGTGTTGACATGTTTTATATAAGGAAGTAATTTTGCGAGCGAAGCGAGCAAAAAAAAATTTTAATACGTTTTCACCAAGAACTGAAGGCAAATTGCCTATAACGAGATATATTAGGTTGTAAATTATACTTTTCGTCTGAATTATTGGGGGGGCCAAAAGATATGTTGGCCCCCCCTGTCCAGACATTGGGGGGGCCTGGCCCCCCCTGCTCCTACGCCCATGATCAATTGTTTTCACTTCATCCGGTAGTGTCAAGCCCTGTTCCTTGGAAAAGGTACATTCATACATGCAAGATCTCCTGCATCATGCAGGAGTCTCCTGCATTTGAGACTCTTCAACCGCATGATTTTAGGCAAATTGATCAAATCTCCTGCATTTCTTGGATGTTGTTAGTGACTTAACCTTACTTTAACTGCAATAATATAGGATCCGTCATGATTTGTCTTTGGAGATCAAAGTAGGTTATGTTTTTTGCGCACTGCACTTCGACTTATTACAAGAAACATGCATAGCAAGTATTGAGAAATTCAAACCAATGGTGACAAAGTTATGTTCCCGACAAGAAATGCTGAATCAAAGGGAAATAATTCAAAAACAATGCAAGGTAGAGTTATAGTTCTTGCGCACTGCACTTCGACTTATTGCAAGAAACATCCATACCAATTCTTGAGTCATTTGAACATAAGATGACAAAGTTATGCTTTGGACAAGAAATGCTGTAATAAAATCAATCAAAGGGAAATAATTAAACAAGAGGGCCATGATGGCCCAATATCGCTCACCTGATTATAAACCCTGCATAATTTTCACCCAAAGGAATAATTTGAACATCTTCGTAGAAAACCACAAGATGATGCTACATACCAATTATCAAAGCTCTATGCAGTGTAGTTTTAGACAAGAAGATTTTTAATATGTTTTCCCTTTATAAGTCTATGTAAACAATCTTTGTAGAGGACCCCAAGGTGATACTACATACCAAATATGAAAGCTCTAGGCCTTATGGTTTCAGAGAAGAAGATTTTTAAAGTTTCCTTTTTGAAAATCTATTTTTAGCCTGTGTGACCTAGTTATGCGACAGACCGGAAATTTTTAACAACTTTGGTAGAGGTCCACCCAAGGAACATTCCTGTTAAGTTTTATCAAATTTGGCCAAGCGGTTTAGGAGGAGAAGTCGTTTGAAGAAATTGTTGACGGACGCAGGACGGACGACGGACATCTCGGTATGACAAAACCTCACCATGACCACTTTTTGACGCCACCGCAGCCGCGGCCGCCAAAGTAACACCTATATGTCGCTTTTTCAGGCGACACAAAAACAACATGTATTTTTATTTTGAAACACATTAACCTGTTATTTTAAACATTAAATATCTTCTATACACATAAACTGCTCAAATGTTTAGCATAAATTGCAACAATGCACCAGATTTTGACGTTTTCCCTTTGGAAATTTGGAAAAAGGATTTATATAACTTTTCAGATTTTCAATCAATTACATGAAAACTGTTGTTCTAAACTTGGATGAAAACTGCTATTCTAAAATTGGATGAAAACAGCTATTCTAAAATTGGATGAAACCTGTTGTTCTAAAATTGGATGAAAACTGTTGTTCTAAAATTGGATTAAAACTGTTGTTCTAAAATTGGATTAAAACTGTTGTTTAAAATTGGATGAAAACTGCTGCATTAAAATAAGATAACAAGAGGGCCATGATGGCCCTATATCGCTCACCTGATTATAAACCCTGCACAATTGTCACCCAAAGGAATAATTTGAACATCTTGGTAGAAAACCACAAGATGATGCTACATACCAATTATCAAAACTCTAGGCAGTGTAGTTTTAGGCAAGAAGATATTAATATGTTTTCCCTATATAAGTCTATGTAAAACGGTGACCCCCCGAGTGGGGCCAATTTTGACCCCATGGGCATAATTTGAAATATCTTGGTAGAGGACCACTAGATGATGCTACATACCAAATATCAAAGCTCTATGCAGTGTAGTTTTAGACAAGAAGATTTTTATATGTTTTCCCTATATAAGTCTATGTAAAACGATGACCCCCGGGGCTGGGCCAATTTTGACCCCAGGGGCATAATTTGCACAATCTTGGTAGGGGACCACTAGATGATGCTACATACCAAATATCAAAGCTCTTAGGCATTGTAGTTTTAGACAAGAAGATTTGTATATGTTTTCCCTATAGAAGTCTAAGTAAAATGGTGACCCCCAGGGTGGGGCCAATTTTGACCCGAGGGGAATAATTTGAACAATCTTTGTAGAGGACCTCTAGCTGAGTCTACATACCAAATATGAAAGCCCTGGGCCAAGCAATTTCGGAGAAGAAGATTTTTTAAGGTTTTCTATATATAATTATATAACTCTATGTAAAACTAAGGGCCCCCGGGGCGGGGCCAATTTTGACCCCAGGGGCATAATTTGAACAATTTTTGTAGAGGACCTCTAGCTGAGTCTACATACCAAATATGAAAGCCCTAGGCCAAGCGGTTTCGGAGAAGAAGATTTTTAAAGGTTTCCCCTATATAACTCTATGTAAATCTAAGGGCCCCCGGGGCGGGGCCAATTTTGACCCCAGGGACATAATTTGAACAATCTTTGTAGAGGACCTCTAGCTGAGTCTACATACCAAATATGAAAGTCCTGGGCCAAGCGGTTTCGGAGTAGAAGATTTTTTAAGGTTTCCCCTATATAACTCTATGTTGAACTAAGGGCCCCCGGGGCGGGGCCAATTTTGACCCCAGGGAGATATTTTGAACAATCTTTGTAGAAAACCCCAAGTTGGTGCTACATACCAAATATGAAAGCTCTAGGCCTTACGGTTTCAGAGAAGAAGATTTTTAAAGTTTCCTTTTTGAAAATCTATTTTTAGCCTGTGTGACCTAGTTATGCGACAGACCGGAAATTTTTTAACAACTTTGGTAGAGGTCCACCCAAGGAACATTCCTGTTAAGTTTTATCAAATTTGGCCAAGCGGTTTAGGAGAAGAAGTCATTTAAAGGAATTGTTGACAGACGACGACGGACGACGACGGACGCCGGACAGCCACCTATCCTAAAGGCTCACCAGTGAGCACTTCGTGCTCAGGTGAGCTTAAAACTGCTGTTCTAAAATTGGATGAAAACGGTTGTTCTAAAACCTGATGAAAACTGATGTTCTAAAATTTGATGAAAACTGCCGTTCTAAAACTGGTTGAAAACTGCCGTTCTAAAACTGGTTGAAAACTGTTGTTCTAAAATTGGATGAAAACTACTATTCTAAAATTGGACGAAACTGCTACTGGTATTCTAAAATTGGACGAAAACTGCTCTACTAGAATTGGACGAAAAAATTGCTATTCTAAAATTTGCTGAAAATTGCTATTCTAAAATTGGATGAAAACTGCTATTCTAAAATTTGATGAAAACTGCTGTTCTAAAACTGGTTGAAAACATTTTTTCTTCTATTAGATGAAAACTGTAAAAGTGTTATTCTAAAATTGGATGAAAACTGTAGTTCAAATTGAATGAAAACTGCTGATCAATCTAAAATTAAATGAAAACGTTAGTTCCAAAACTGAATGTAAACTCACTACACAGTAGTTCATCTGTCTAATAGTAATTCTCCCAGTATCCACACCGCTCCTGCAAATGGGCATAATATTTTTTTTTTTTTTTGAGACTGGCATAATATTGACTGGTGCTAAAAAAGCAGCTTAATCAATAATCAGAACAACACAGGGCTTGACACTAACACTGGTCCCCTGGTCCGAGGCCAGTGTAAATCACTAAGGACCAGTGAAAATCTTGAAGGACCAGTAACTGTTTTATTTACAAATTTTACGTTTCTTTGGTGGGGGACCAGTGACCAAAAACAGTTATTGTCGAGCCCTGCAACACTATCAAAATATCAACTAAAAGCCAGATTCGCAGAATTAATACACAGAACTTGAATTTTTTTACAGGTTCCTCAAAAATTATGCCATACAAAAGAAAAATTGACCTACCTACCCACCTTAAAAAAATCTTGGGTCGGGCTAGGGCAAACAAACAATATTTTAAGGATGGCCCTACTATGCTGTTCAACTTAAAATGGACTCCACTGTACCAGCGCAGATATGTGTGATGTCACTCTATTGTACAAGACAGCTTAGTGGCCATACCAATGACATACTGCCCAACACCGGCTCTGAGAAGGGACTCTAGAACTAACCACAGTGTGAAATTCATCCTGTTCCACTGCCGTCTGAATATATGCCAGTATTTATTCTTCTAAACCCCAGAACAGTTACAGATTGGAACAGTCTGCCAGAAACCACCATCTGTGTGCCTCCGTAGCTCAGTAGTTAGTGCACTTGCCGTCTAATATGGCGACCCGGGTTCAAATCCGGGTGGAGGTACATATATATGCCTGCCATGTTTCAGTAGAAATAAAGCAAATAAAGGCTATGCTCGGCGTAAATTAAAAAAAAAAACACCATCTGTGCCCCAAGCCTGGAGGCTCTTAAATCAGCTCTCCACCTGGTACCAGCAGCATTTCAGTGTGAAAACTTAGAACTGTATCTAGTGTAAATACATGTTAATGTTATGTTTTAAAATAAGAGACATTTTTATGAGTTTTAACGAACTTATTCACACTACGTGCATGTACAGTAGTTGTACAGTTGTCAGTATATTCATCCTCATTATAAAATGTCTGCTTGCGGATTTTGAAGAGTAACATTGAAGTTGAAGAGCTCCTTTCTCAAAATTTACATCCTGAAAGAATCTATTTAGAATTCATGCACTGGTCATTTGAAACTCTGCCCATACCCCAACCACGGGGAAATGAGGCGTGTATCAATGTCAACTAGTCGTTTCACCTTTCCTATGTAATGTATTTGCATACACTGCTGGGAGAATGTTTGGCTCAAAACTAGCAGGGAAATACAGTCAATTTCACTGGTTTAGGGCTTAATGGGGCAATCGACAGGACTTTTACCTTCTGCGTTGTGCTTGGGGGCAGAGATTATATCCCAATCTAAGTCCAAATCCCTACCCAAACGGTAACCGGGTGTTGGGGCGAGCTTTCAATATTGACTGGTGCATTTTAAAAGTCCATGACCTAGATTTAAAACAACATAGTATTCTTCATAAAGACGCCAACAAATCATATCTAAATGCCAGGGGAATTTTCCAAGGTCATTCTATTTATAGACTCCTATGATCTAGGTCAAGGTCATTCAAACATCAATTTAAAATCCACCAAATTGCCACCACTCAATTTCACACAAATGTGACTTTGACATAGACAATGATTCAATTTATATAACAACGATTTAATCTACTTGTCTATGCTCATTACTTAATTATTATCCAGCCAGGTTGCTCAAATGCAGACCAGTGCAGTAATTAAACCAAATTAAAAGCCTCTTGCCATCAAATGTGCAGGATAATATTCGAAGTTGTAAATAAATGGCAATTGGTTGCATATATTTCTGAATAATGTGACATTTCTAAGAAAGTTCTTAGCTGGAATATCCAGTATCAACAGTGTTGTTTAGGGGACAAACTCTTGTTTGTTTTCAACGCTAATTGTAATTCAGCATGGCCGACAGAGCCCTTCTTCCGCGGGCAATCCAGTCGCAACTTCGAGGTCAAAATATACAAAAACTGTGGTAAACGATGCATGGATACTTCGCCATTTTGTTACCTGGTTCAAGTTCTACGAGAATATTTCGATGTCGCAGCCAAACTCATTTCGCAAATCTACGTTATGTCCGTTTAAATTACACCCATATAATTTTTTCTCGTCTCATCCTCCATAACAAAGTGGTCACGTGACTTGTGTTGCGGGGATTTCTGCACGCACTCTACGCGACTCAATAAATGTTAACTGTATGCAGCTTTTGTGTGTTTGATAACGGATTATTTGTGTATTTCTTACAGTTTATAATAAATACATCGAATATAACATTGTTTTTATCATATTATATGTATTTTCAATAGTAATTACTACTTTGGGTTAAAGAGTACACGGGATCCTAATGATTCGTTTATTTCCGTCGTTTAGGCGGAACAAGCCGAATACACAATTATCTTTGGGTTATAGATTATTTAGGCTGCACACCTACAAATAAATAAGGTTTTCACGGCAGTTACTCCCCTTTCTCAAAAGGTTAACTATATATTAGGTCGATGTGCACTAAATAAATGGGACGGGGAGATCAGACGGTGCCAGATTAAACTTAATGAATTTATAATTAATTGATAGTTCTGAAGCAATATCAAGATCTAGTAATTAACTCGACCCATATAATTGTTAAGTTCAGGCCTGGACTTAAGATATTCTGGCAAGAAAGGGTAGAAAAGAATATAATAGAGTTAATTTTCCAAATTCTGGACCTCTTGGGTCAAAGAGGTCCTTTTGCTTGGGTATACAGTTTTGATATTTACATAAAGGCAATCCAAAGTTTAAATAAAACACACAAAAAAACAGACAAACGTGTAAATAATACTTATCAGGAAATAATAAAACAAAACAATTATAACAAACACCATAAACAGTTGTGTTATCATTGACTAGAGCACAACATTATTTTAGGATTATCTGGTACATAATTATAAGTGTAATATTACAAAGGTATGACAGGAGGCACTCCCGCATATACGTTTGATTTCAACTGTGAGTAATTTAATTTGTTTTCCTAGTTAGCATGGTCCCGTTATGTACCCTAAAGAGAAGAAAGGTGGGGAGGTCGCCATATTTATGCCCTGGTAAGGAACGATACGGCTACTTATACCAACTATTTCGGGTCACGTTTTGGATAAGGATGGCGACGTTGTCCACCTTTCTTCTCTTTATGGTATATAAGGGTACTATGCTGACTAGGAAGCATTAAATTAATTAACACATAAACGAAATGCCTATGCCTTGGTGAATGCCCGGTCGCAGGAGCAACATTTGGAGGCCAAACATATCGGGGGGGGGGGGGGGGCACACCCATATTTCATAGCATTATATAACAAATGTTTGTGTATATAATAACTACGATTAATAGGAATATTTGCCCTGTTCATTGATGAGTTGTTTGCTTGTGAACATATCTGATAGTTAGAAAAAATATGTTTAGGGTTGTCCGGGGGACATTCTCCCTTGTAAAATATTCAAAACGATGGACCAATCTGGTGCATTCTATGTGTTTGAAGAAACCCTATTCAATAGAATGTGTTTCATTACACAATCGAATTAATTTAAGACATGATTTGTCTTACTTAGTCTTGCACTTGCAAGATGCCTTATTCTGAGATTGCACAGTAATTGGAAAGCATTTAGTTAGTGCTATTTAACATGGAAATGGCAAAGTCTAAAAGCAATGGAGGAGCTAGCACCGGCTTTAAATAAAAAAGCCTTTTCCAGTAGGCCTACATAACCTTTTTAACAGCTACATGATAACATATGTTCATAGATTCAAGTTATTTAGCGATCGAAGTGAGCCCGAAACCACACATGTAATACTTTTTTCACCACGAACAAAGAAAGATAGCCTATTAAGAGTTAATAATAGGCTAACACTTATTAATTGTGTCTGAATAACTTGACATTGGGGCCTGGTCACCGGCTTCACGTCTGTGGGGGACTTGTAGTTGACCTAATGTCCTTGCCACAGTACAATCATTAAACAACACACAATACAGCAAAAAGACGTTTCACCATTCAATTTGTTTCACAAACAATTATATCATGATATTTTTTCACTTCACCATATAATTAACTGAAATAAGCATATGGAATCAGAGAAAAAATATTCTAAATTGATGAGGCAGTCACTTTTTAACCAGCCATTTCAACTAAAATCCTGGAAATTAGATTGGTGTATGACAGGCGGACTGGCAGACGGGTGGCGACATGAAACAAGTGTTTCCGATGGGTTGACATATTGATTTAAAGTATGAAACTGTGTATATACATGTAGCAAGCTGACATATAGACCTGGCCAATAATTGGTGTACATGGTGACACAACAACGTGTTCGAGTACACGTGTTCCAGACCATATACTGTGAAGCTCTGAAAACAATTAACGTAACATAGCCGGAACAAGTTTTCCATCCCACTTGAGTATTCACGTGGGTGTCAACTTCCTGTTAACTCAATGAGTCTGTTGTGCTTTATCATCGACTAATATGTCTGGTGGTTTGTTATCGTACACCAATTAAAAATAAAACTTTGACCCTGGATCGCTATGATTTAAATTTTAAATGTCCTTAAAGTGAAATTCCTTCCTCATTTAGCTCTTAATACTGACGTTAACGTCAATCCAGGGACAATGTATTCTAATCTAATAGACTGTTCCTGGTCAATCACAAAATAAAACAAGTGTTGGTGTGATATGTGACTGGCCTTGGAGCATCTTAGAAAGAAATACAAAAAATGAGTATACCGATTCAAGTTGGAACTGACCATGTTAATTTCGTAACGCCATGGCAGTTTAACAAATATGATGTCACGTAGCTTTCAAGTGATTCCATAGGAAATTGTATTTTCTTTAGCGTCCACATTATGTTTGAAACCCTACATTAATTGTAGCTACATGTAGCTATCATGAGGGGAAAACGGAGTCCTTGGGGAAAAAACAAGTCACAAAGACTTCTATCATTACATTGCTAACACCATGGTCAATCATAATAACTGAAAACTTGTTAGTGCAGTGGTTGGTGATATGGCGCTGGGCATGTATAAAAGTATGAAAGTAGTATCTCAATGGATTTTGAAAATATATTAATAGTTCAGTTTACAAAAGTGTTGGGGTTTTTCTCTTTGAAGATGTCTTATCCTATTCGTCCTTTGACGCTAAACGAATATATTATATGAGCTGTTCTCCATGAAAACCTGCTAGTTTGAGATTATGTAATATGAAACAAGACTTTTAAACAGCTCCAAAATAAGAAAAAAATACATCAATTGATTCTACTTAATTTTAAGTAAGTTATCGATATATAGTGCAATATCTTAGCTTTAAAATTTACCAAGATTTATGTCGAAATCACATACTTCGTTGCTATGGTAACCAATTTTAGAAAACTTCCCTGGTTGAGAAAAACGAAGAGTAATTTGTTTAAAACAGTAATTTAAATGACATTTTTCTAAAAGCAAAATTTTTCGATTTTGATTCATATTTTGAAAATTAAAACATATTTCTAAAACTTTAAGCTATTTTGAACAGTTTATGACAAGAATTAATAATTACAAAAAATCAAAAAATTAAAGAAGTAGCATATAAAACACTGGTAAGACCCCAGGTGGAATATGCATCATCTGTGTGGAGCCCCCATACCCAAACATATATTAATAAAATAGAAAAAGTGCAACGTAGAGCCGTAAGATGGGTAAAAAACAACTACTCCCCGTATGAAAGTGTCACAAACATGCAGAATGAACTTGGATGGCAGACCCTACGTGACAGAAGAGACCTCACCAGACTGACTATGTTCTATAAAATAGTGTATGGCTTGGTGGCAGTGCCAGTTCCAACATATCTTGTAGCACCTATGAGAATGACACGCCACATGCACCCCCTTTCATACAGGCAAATACACACAACAGCTAGCTATTTTAAATACTCCTTCTTCCCATATACCGTTGTGCTTTGGAATAGTTTACCTAGCAACATAGTCCTCCAGCCAGACCTAGAGGGGTTTAAGACTCATCTTAGCCCCTCTCTCATTTCAAATCGCCCCTGAGTAACCAAAACAGTGTTTTTATCAGCTTTTAAACTATAAATATTTCACCTTTTATCTAACACTATCACACTTTATTCTTCTCACTTTCTCACTTTGAAGTCTTCTTTCATTACTTTGTATAACTTTTATCTTGCACTGACGCGCACCTGCTAGTTTACCCGAAAGGGGCTTAAGCAGTATACAAAGATAGAATTACTCTGAAGAAGGCCTAGGTACTAGTATATGCCGAAACGTGAGTGATATAATAAAAAACAATATGTGTACGTGTTGTTGTTGAAATTGCATCATTTATACCTGTGTAATTGTGTTATTGTGAAATTCTTGTTACAGTAACGTCAAATAACGTTTGGGTGGCGTTCGCGACGTCAGACAAAAACTCTGAATATGGACTCTATAAAATCTACTGTAACTTCCCCCAAACTCAAGATATTATTATTTTGCATTTTCCTTTATTGGCAAGCTACTTTAACTGCATTATGAAACATCTCAAATCAATTATTATGACGTTAATTATTATTAATAATAATAATAATAATTATTATTATAAAACAGCAGGTTTTCCTGGACAACGTCTCATATATATTTGGTATGAACTTGTACAGGTAGATTATAAGGATCCACCATGAGCTTCTATGTAGGATAAGGATATCTCACCCGAGGGGTCGGATTTTAACCAGGGACGAGGCTTGCCGAGTTCCCTGGTTAAAATTCCGACCCCGAGGGTGAGATTTCCTTATCCTACATATACTTCTCATGGTGGATCATTTTTCTTCGACGTATTTCGTGAAAATATGAGTTTTTATCATTATTTAGCGTTCGTGGCGTCAACGTGACGTCATCATAACGTGGCATTTGCCGTACGTTCGCATTCAAAACAATCGATAACATAGCGTCGTAACGTGCCTACACAGTTATGCTCTGCCTAAGAAAATGCCCCTTAAAAAGTATAGAACCTATTTTTGTTCATCTTATTAGCTAAATACCAAGTTTATTAAATATGCAGACGTAGAAGAAGTAAAAGTAGACACATAAAGGTCGGAATACATTCACGTGCGGTTGCTCATGTGAGAAAGATGTTGCTAATGTGAGATAAGATTTTCTTCCATTAGCAACGCGCTTATCTTACATTAACAACGCCGAAGAACTAATGTGTCTTTTAAATAGGCACACATGCAAATAAAACCAATTTTGTGGAATCGGTCGAACTTTAAAATCATGAATATCTCGTGCAAAACTTGTGTAACGACTGCATTACGTTAAGTGGTGCAGTCCATTGACCTATTTAATTCCAAATATTTAAGATTTCAACACTAACAGATACAAATTGATTGAGTATAAATTGTTTCTTTAAAGCTGGGACGTACAGTCTGTACATAGGGTAATCTTTTTCTACAACACTTAAAAGTTAAATTTCGGAATTTCAAATTGTACGGTTTTCTGATTTCAGAAAGGGTTTTATTCCCGAAGTGACCTTGACATTGAATCAGTTTCCGGTAGCTGCCAGACTCAGACTGAGGCAAGTATTTATTGTTATTTTGGTGATGATTTGTTAATTTATGAATATTTCCGGATATTTGAATGATGACCCATATAACATTGAAGGTCCTGCATCGTGGTTAAACGTATTGCGTCGGCTGGACTTGTCAGATGGTTGTCTTTATTAGCACTCCAGGAGGGGGGGGGGGGGGTTAGACAAATAATAATAATTCGACGTACTGATGATGTAATATAGTGACGAGTAAGATCATCATCAGCCGTCTAGATAGCTCTTATATATGTAGTGGTGTGTTAAGGATTAAATTTTCAAAAAGGCGAGAAACCTGTGTAAGCCGGCTAGCTCAGTCGGTAGAGCATTCGCCCTGTAAGCAAAGCCAAAGGGTCCCGCGGTTCGGACCACAGTCCGGTTGCACATTTTCTCACCCTGTTACTTATAGTCTCATACTATTGTTAACCAAGAAATTATATTGCCCTATTAAATTTGACAGAGTTCGCAAGTGGTAGAAATCATGAAATCAAGACGTTGCCACGAAAGTGTTAAAAAAAAACCCAAAACGTCGAAATGTTCATTGTGGGTGACTTAGGAACGCGAACATTTTAAGTCGTGAGGGTGTCGCAATGGTGGTGTTTAGTGTTTTTTCCAGGCCCTTTCAGCATGGCGCATGCGCCATGCCCTTTACTCCCGAACTAACGATGCGCCATGCTGCCCTCATCAAAGGCCTTTTGCGCCAAGTGCCCTTTTGTCAGCTGCTAATTGTTTATTGTGCCCTCTCAATTTCATCAGAACAGCGGATGTAGACTGTCCTACATCCTGTCATATCATGACTGTCACCTAGGATACGACGTGTCAACGTGTATATTACACGACGGGGGGTCTTATCTCGGCAGTCGGGTGAAAAAATCACGTGACTGGTTGCTTCTTTATCTTGAAAAAACGCGTGAACCAGTCGATATTTTTTACAGAAGAAAGAAATTTCCAGTAGACCGGTTGCATCATAATTTTGCATAAAAAAGCATGAACCAGTCGGCAATTGACTTTACACGTGCATAAAACACGAACCAGTCGCTATTTTTTCAATCAGGTGGCGAGCGTCGGCAATTAACAAATGAATGTTTTTCGCAAGATTATTCCAATTAAAAATAAAACTGCCGACGATGATTGCCTAATCAAAATTTTAATATCATAAACTATTTAATATGCTCACGTGCGTTGTTGATATCCAAGTTATGTTGCGACTGACGAGAATTAAAAGTCTGTCACAAAAGTACGCTCCGTGAAATTGGCGATTAAAACAGTAATCCAGTGGACGAGTTTTTATTATAAATCGCATAAATCCATATAGTTTACGCTTTTAAAGTAATTAAAAGTAGCCTAAACACATTGCACATTTATCTTGCGAAAATTTGTGAAAATATGCCGACATACAGGTCACGTGACGCGCGTGTTGAACTGTTCTGCAAATATGCCGTGTCGAGAATGTAAACTATTCGGCCGATGACAACGCTTGTATTATACGAACTTTTAGGACGGTCCAAGGGCATTTAACGAATCTATAACGGTTTAAACGCATTAATAATGAAAAATGGTCGAATTTATCAAGTCAGTAATACTGTGAGTGACGCAGTTTCGGATATTCACGTATTTTCGGATAGGTTTGTTTACGTTGATTATTGGTGCTACACGCTGGCAGATAAGACTACACAATATGATTAAATCATGCCATTTATTGTTTAGTCTGATATGTCAGCTACCAATTGCAATATTATACAGGGTTCCCACGGTCAGGGATTTTTTTCCAGGTCAGGGTGTTTTGTTCTAACAAAAAGGTCTGATCACTCCAAAATGTCAGGGAAAACTGCTGTGTTGTCAGGAAACAGTCAGGGTATTTTACCTTAGAACATTTATGGGAACCCTGATATAGAATCCATATATCAAGCCTACTGATGCCAACAAAGTAGGCCTATTATTATAGGCTATATATATCCTCATCTTGTAGATCTATGTGCAAGGTTGTAAATAATAAAATTGAAATAACTCAATTGATTTGCTCATTTTAGTCTTCATAAACACACACTGGAGATGTACATTTTGTATGTGGCATATCCAAAATGTTTGTTGCTAACTTCCATGTGTCTTTTTATGGTTGTGGCCCCACACTTATTTGTGGGAAGCATATAACATTGATATTGTCTGTCAGTTTTTAACTGCTCTTATAAATATGAAAGACTAAAGTACTGGTTTAGATCCAGGACTCAATATAGCATGGTTAATGTACAGGTGCTGAATTGCCAGGAACTAGGTGGTTGCTTAACTCAGAAGGCTGGGTGCAACAAAGTGCCCTTTTTCATAAGGTCGCGCGCAAAAAAGTGCCCTTTTCTCAGAAAACGCCATGCCCCTAAAGGGTTCTGGAAAAAACACTAGTGTTGTAACACTCCTGACTCCTGATTGAGAGGTCCTGGGTTTGATCCTCGGCCGGGGCACTTGGTCATTTCAGAAACGCTTTTTAAGTGTTTCCCACCCGCCTTGAGATGAACTGGTTGGAAATCCAGGGTAGTCTTGCGTGTATCGGTGCTTTACACTGGGCACATTAAAGAACCAAGGAAACAAATTGAAACGAGCTAGGGTATGGCTAGTCAAACAATCTCGACTTAGGGACTTTCGTCAAGACCCAATGTGCAAGTTACATTTTCCTGGTCAGAAATCAAGTTTAATGAACTGTGTCTTTTACGCCAAATTAGAGCAATTTTCGGCTTTGAACATGTAATATAGTAAAAATAGACGAATGGCACAGAATACCTGATAATATTGGTCCTCATAATCAATAAATGAATAAATCAATCAGCATGTGTAGTTTTCAAAAATCCTTTGTAAACATAACTGTGCGTAGGAGGTACGCCGTACACCGCCTTAGATGAGCACAACACGTGAGATCAATCTAAAGGGAATTCATAAGCTAACGTTGTGCGAATCGTTAAGCTAGCAGTAAAATTCATAACTTATCGTATTTTGTTCATAGGTCATCAACTATCAGTTTACAAGAAAAATCGGCAAAATTTGTCAACAAATGTTCGTTAATTTTTCGCTTGTTTGTTCCAAGCGAGCAAGCTAAGGTAATAGTTTTTACCAGGGTACATTACTCAATTTACTGTGAAAACCAAAAAGTGCCAAACGCTGGGAAAGTCCTCCCAGAATCCTCCATAGTCCATTGTTCTGGAAACTCCTTCCATTGAGTATTTTGATTGGTCGATAGGGGAATGACAATTTAGACATCAACAACAAATAGAGTTTAGTCGAATTTAAAAGAGCAACATTGTTGTGTAAAAGTTGTCGGACAAACAAATCGCTGAGTGTTTTATGGATGTTTTTGGTGCAGATAGTGAGAAAAAGGGTTGATCTTCGTGGACAACACATGCTATATATTTCATGGTATTTACAAGTTTTCATTCATCTTTTCAAGTTGTGCCGATAATTTGATCGGAGCTACTTCCATTTATTTGACAACTTCTGGCACGTCTTTTTTGGAAACAAAAGTCAGAAATTAAAAAAAATCTCCCAGCAGACTGCCCCACGTCTAGGGTATGGCTCCTTGATTCCTTGTTTCTCACTTCTGTTTCCTCATTGATTGTATGTCTGCCCTTGCCAGACACTGTCAATATTATTTGAAAAGAGGTATTCAGCAGTATAAATGAAAAGATAGATAGTGAATATGGCGACGTTCGGCAAGATACAAAAGTTTGTATTCGCGAAAGTACATTAGTTTACAGTATCATTAAGATGTCATAGGTTTCCAGCCCCTCAAAGAGTCTGAGTGCAATTTTCTTGTATAAAGAAGAAAGTCAGACTCGCAAGTATATAAAGTACATGAAGCAGCAGTGTTTGAGCAGTCAAGCTTGACCAAACATAATCCAAAAACGTTAGCTCACACATTTTCTGATGGCGTTAATGGCGGTTTAAATCGGGTTTGTGACCTTGGGGAACTGGTTGGCTCTGTTAAAAATTATAACAGTCTTTTCCTTTTTCAGACCAGTTACAATACAGAGTATGGTAAGAGTGTAAGTGATCGAATTATCCAATATTGATACTAAGCGTCGGAAGTTGATGATGGCGTCGGAACTTATGGAGGGTGCCGTCGGCGCTACTGATACTGTCAGCGCACCTCTGAAATCACACGATGGAAAATCATGGACGGCACTTAAAGATGTTGTCAAAGATACAAGGAAATTGATCAGCTCGTTATCTAGCCGTGTTCCATCAAATTTCCACTTCCGTACTCAAGACACACCAAATGGCCCTGTCACTAGGTATATACTTTCTACTATAATTAGGGCCTCATGTTACCTTATTTTTCATTCTTGATGGCCATAATTATTGAAAATTTGGCCTAGAACCAGGGGTGTGGAAATCCTAAAAAATTTCACTTGCCCATGCAGGGATTTCCCTGATGCAGGTTTTCTGCGTCCCTGACGCAATTTTGTGGCTTGGGACCCTCATTTCAGTATAACTGTGCATCCCTGGGACCCCCAATAGGATCCCTCGAATAGACATTTTCATTTCAGCTGGAATATTTTTCTGTCTTATATTCATTGCACTGAGCATTGAGCAATCTGAATTTGCTGTTTTATTAATTTATATATTTAAAACTCACCAATAATGAACTTGAAATATATTACCGTATAATGAAGGGACCCCCAAATTTCTCAGGGACTCCCTTAATATATAACTTAAGCATCATAGGACCCTCGTATGAAAATTCCTTGGGAAAACCCTGCCCATGGGCGAGTTGTACCTTAAAATCCACTTGCCAAAAGAATAAAGCTACTCGCTCAGAAAAAAACTCAAGAAATCAAATCCTATCATACATTAATTTTGTCCATTGTATTTATTACCTGAAATGCAAAATCCACAAATTAAGGTCTCATCGAAATTATAGCCTTTTTTTACCGAAACCACGAAAGTTTGTCCCATCGAAATTAAATGAGTTTACAGTATGTAATTCACTGTAAATAATTCTCTTATTATTTTTGTAAAAAATCACTTAAACAAAACAAAATCCTATTTTCCAACATTTTGACATTATTAAGCCTTCAGCAGAGAATTTTTTGTTCGCTGGCATCTACTGGTGTAGCGGCATATAGTCTGTTTGTCCATTTGTTTGTTATAAAACTTTCAAGTTGATTGACTTAGCTAGTAATTATGGCCGGGGCATAAGCGTTTACTGAATACTGTTACACAGTCTTGTTTAGAACAGGGATGGGGTACTCGTACTTGTACTCGAGTATTATGAGTACAAGTACTGATTTTCCAGTACTCGCTTGTACTTAGTACTCAGCTGAAAAATCAGTACTTGTACTCGTACTTACTCGAGTACCATACCTAAAATACTCAGTACTCACGAGTATTCATGTCAGTACTCATGATTTTTTTTCAATGAAGGTATATCTAACAACATTCATTATGATCATTTTGTGTTCTATAATATCAAGTGAGATAAAGTGTCAATATTGCTGTTGAATAAACAGTTTTTCACACCTAATAGGTGACCTATTGTTATTACATTTTCAATTATTGGGGGTACAATATAGAAAGGGTATAATTGATCAAGTTAAATAGCCTAAGGGTGTTACATATATTGTTTTCTCTTAAACCATTTAATATAGCAATTAATTGTAAATCTTCGTACTATTTTTGACTCATCAATTATTGGTACAAAATTTGGAATAGAACATTTATAAACAAAGGAGATTATTGTTCAAAATTGATTCTCCTGCTGTAATATCTGGGTGCATTGATATTTATATAAACATATCATGCCATATTTTGAATGCAACTTTGAAATGTTAGCTTTCCATCGGTGTATAAAAATATCGGAAGGCATCAAGCGCTTTCTGATAGCATTTCGTTGAAAGTGTATCAGATATTATGAATCACCCTGTATATATACAAATATTGCTAAATGCAGAATATTGGCTATGTTAGAATCAAAATAATATTTACTTGTCTTTCACCTGTCCATAAAAAATATATAATAATAAAGCACAGTCACTAGATGCGTTCATTAAATTACAGCCAACCAAAATCAAAAGCCTGCTTTATTACATAGATATAGAGGATCATAACAAGTTGTCAATTGATATTAATTCATATTAAACAAGTTTTGAAAATTTTATTAAGCGAGCTTAATAATATTTGCCAAACGAGTTTAATATAAATTTATCAATTGACAACAATTGATAGATTCTTTATATCATATAAGACTAAAATGCAAAATACGCATCAAACTGTTTAATACAGGTACCTTTTTATTATATCTTAAGTATCTTTACAAGCACTTTGATTTGCTAAGTGGTGCTGTTGGAGAAGTAAGACAAAAGTGCTTTGTCAAATTTGAGAATATGATGTACCCGTTTCAAATGACATAATTATGAGCAAGTTAACCTCAGACATAGCTTTATTTATTTCTGTCACTACCGGTATGTGGACTGTGTACTGTAATAATATTACAAATTATATAGTATTCTAAATTATACGATTACAATGTGGTGTGTATGCATGTTACCTTCAAGCTTACAATAAATGTTTACATTGCTGTACTCAAAAGTACTCATCCTGTACTCATGAGTACTGTCTGTAGTACTCGAGTATTGGACTAAAAATAGTACTCAGTACTCACTTGAGTAAGTACTAAATTTCAAATACTCGAGTATTACTCGAGTACTGAGCTTCAGTACTCGACCCATCCCTGGTTTAGAAACTTATTATTGTTATAATTTGAATGTTGTTTTATTCCCACATTGTCTTGTAGGTTGTATTTTCTTGGTATACCACACAAACAAAGGGAGTCTACTCTGCTATATGTCAATGTACCAACGTCTCCGATGTCGATTACCCCCCTTTTACAATGGTGCACACTGTTAGATTCATTCTCTTCCACGTTGTCAACGACTGTACAGTTATCACGAGAAGAACAGCTGCTACGTGAACGAAAAAGGTGAAGTTTGTTTATTGTCACATGCAGGGCTTTTTTTCAACGGCAATGGAAGGGGCCTTTTCTTTAAATTTTGTGAAAAATAACCGATATTTTTTGCAAAAGGGAATACTTAACCTGTAAATGAATTTTAGGGGAAAATTGCATGAATTCAAAGAATTTTCCTGAGGGAGAACGGCTTGCTAACAGACGTTGCTATAGAAGGGAAAAAAGCCTGAACACGTTTTCTATAAAGACTTTCGCTTGGGTCTGAATTGCAGGTTATTTGGAATTTCTTCAAACTTTCAAAGATGACCAACCCTAATGTGTCAATGACCTTAAAGGTTGAAGTTGTTTTTTACTGTGTCAGTTTTTACCAGAGTGATGTCCCTTTGTCACTTTTACTATGTACCCTTATCACATTTCTAGTTTTGACTAAATGTATTATATCTACAGATTGGGTGTGTTTGGTATCACATCGTATGAGATGACAGATGAAGGAAAGCTTGTGTTTCCAGCGTGTAATTCTTTGTTTACCTGTACGGACCAAGATCTCACTGTGAGTAACTTGATTTTTTCTTAAATACAGTGCACCGCTTTTATTTGCCAGTCAGCTTTCTGCTGAAATATGGTAGGCATATGAGTAACTCCCTCCACCTGAATTTGAACTCGGGTTGCCAGATAAGAGACTTCAAGCACACTAACCACTGAGCTACAGAGGCACACGCACACAGGGCTTTCACTAGACTCCAAAAGTGTAGTGTCAAAAGGACTCCTGTCTCTAAATTTTTGTCAAAATAGACTCTTTTGTCAAATTCAAGAGTCAAAATGCAGTTTCAAGAGTCAAATGAAAACTCTGCCGTTATTTACTAGTCAGCTTTCTGCTGAAATTTGGCAGGCATATGCGTGACTCCGTCCACCCGAATTTGAACCCAGGTCACCAGATAAGACTTCAAAACGCATAACCACTGAGCTACAAAGGCACACACTGTGACTGTGTGTGTGTAAGTTATACTTTCATGGCAAATATTTTGATTTTCTGGCCCCCAAAATGTGCAGGGATCCTACATTTACCTGAAAAATCCAGATTTGCTGGATTCGAAAGGTTATAAAAATCCATCTTGAGGTTGTATGTAGAATAAGGATATTACACAATACACCTGAGTACTCAGTGCTCAAAAACCATAACTCAGTCTGTATTGTGAATATTAGAGGTAAGTCCCCTTTGAAATTTTTCATACTTAATTTTGATTTGGGCCATAATAAATAGATCTCATTAAAGTGTTGGGCCCCTTTAACCATGACTGTTTTTTGCATTTATTGGAGTTGTTTTTCAATGACAAACGCCCAACGGGGAGCATAACCTGTCTGACAGCTCTTGTTATGGGTGTTATGGCCCCTTGTTGAATACATAATTTTTGTGTTGAAAAAATGATTCTAGTTTAATTTTGTATTTGTAGAAAGATGAATCCAGATTTCCTAGCAATATAGAAAGCACTTTAAGTGGGGCCAGGATGGACCCTAAAATATGTCCCGGAAATTCTGACCTAGTCGGCTTTGTTCATTGTAATGACCTATGGGTACTTAATACAGCAACTGGACAGGAAGTGCGCTTAACTCACTGTAATAAAGGTATGTAATAGATACAGTACTAGGTTTTGATCAAAAGTGTCTTCTTACAAGGGTTATTGTATGTACAGTATTGTGTAGACAAACAACAGATCGTCCAGGATGAGTAAATGTTTTGTACTAACAGCTTTTTTTCAGCTCATTAAAGTGTCCTCTTACCAAAATATAGTACACTTTTTATACGGCCGAAGGGTCGTATTATGTTATGGTCTCCATCGTCTGTCTGTCCGTCCGTTTCCGGCTGTTACTTTCTCACGTCTTGTGATAGGATTTTAAAATACCTTGGCCCAAATGATAACCACAGGAAGACAATGTGTCATGAACATGACCCAGGTCCCTTGGTGAAAGGTCAAGGTCACAGGGGGACTTTGAAGTTTTCCACTGCTATTCCGTGTTCAGCTGTTGTGTCATTGTTTTTGCTTCGGGCGTATAATGTGCTGCCCAGCTGTGCTCTTGTTGAATGGAGTCACATGGCGTGTTGAGTATAAGTATAGCTTTGCGAATTTGAAACGATCCTGACCTTTTAATTAGCCTAATATCGGATATAATGTCTATCTTAATAAGCCATGTTGTATATTTTCATTAGCCAGTAGTATCACTAAGATATTTGAGGTGTACTTACAAACAAACATTTAAAATACTGATATTGCACAAATTGCTTTCAGAAATTGATAAATTCAAAACAAGAACAGTGTAATATATTCATGCATAAAGATTTGAATATGTTCAATTTCTCCAAGCTATAACTTATGCTGAAGAGATGCAGGCCCAAGTTCCATCAAGTTTACTGTTCACGATCCATTCATAGATTGCCTGTGCACTACAGTACCGTATTTCCCGAGTATAAGACGCCCTTTTACCAAGCCAGAATCATAACCAAAAGTTGGATGCAACCTTTACATTGATATAGCCATTTTTGCAAGTCTTAATTCAGTACTTTCATTTTTTACATGCAAGCAATACTTGACCACGACTAATATTCAGAGAAATACGGTATTTTGAACTGTTTATTGTTATTTCTTTTATCATTGACCTGATGTATATTTGTAGGTAGCGGGTCATTGAAAAATGAACCATACAGCGCTGGTGTACCATCATTTGTTGTGCAGGAAGAGTTTGACCGTTATACGGGGTATTGGTGGGAGCCATGTCCTAATGTAACCAGTAATACGTACAGAATTCTGTACGAAGAAGTTGACGAAAGTGATGTGGATATATTACAGGTATGTTTTTTGTGAAGGCGTGTCTGTCCTGTCCAATGAGAATGCTGCATTTTGTAGGGCGTGTTGGCAATGTCCAATGAGAGAGCTGTTTTATTAAGGCGTGTCTGTCCTGTCCAATTAGAGTGCTGCATTTTGTAGGGCCTGTCTGTCTATTGATGAAACTGTTGCTCTTTATGAAGGCGTGTTTGCACTGTCCAATGAGATTGCTGCTCTTTGTAGGGCGTGTCTGCTCTGTCCAATGAGATTGCTGCTTTTTGTAGGATGTGCCTATACTGTCCAATGAGAGTGCTGCAATTCATGAAGGTGTGCCTGCACTGTCCAATGATAGTGCTATTTATATGTCTGTCTCTCCATTTACTGTTGATCTTGGTGATTGTGTCTTTGCCTTGCTCAATGGATTAAATGTTCAATGAAATTTTGCTTGCTGTGAAATTGTGTATGCTTTCAGCATTTAATGTACTGTAAAATCATTAAATTTTGATGGAACAAAATGTGGTGGTTTTTGTTAAAAAGACCATTTCGGTGTGACTTTAATCATGTAATTTGCATACAGGTAATAAATACAAGGATCAAAATTATTTTTCAATGGGATTTAATTTCATGGTAGAAGGTGAACAACGAAATTTAATTCCCCACAGAAATTAATGATTTTACAGTATTCAGTCACAGCTAAATTGACCTAATGACAAAGTGACTTTTTCTATATCAGGTCACTTGGTCGTGTAATTTAAATAATAAATAATGATGATAAGTCCGTACTGATCCCTGATTGGTTGATTATGACACACCTCCGTGTATACTGATCACTGATTGGTTGATTGTGACACACCTCCATGTATACTGATCACTGATTGGTTGATTGTGACACACTTCCATGTATACTGATCACTGATTGGTTAGTTGTGACACACTTCCATGTATACTGATCACTGATTGGTTAGTTGTGACACACTTCCATGTATACTGATCACTGTTTGGTTAGTTGTGACACACCTCCATGTATACTGATCACTGATTGGTTAGTTGTGACACACCTCCATGTATACTGATCGCTGATTGGTTGATTGTGACACACCTCCATGTATACTGATCACTGATTGGTTAGTTGTGACACACCTCCATGTATACTGATCACTGATTGGTTGATTTACAGATTTATTCACCATTAGAAGATAAAGGAGTTGATGACTACAGGTATCCTCGTGCTGGCAAGACCAACGCTAGAAGTTGTCTCAAAATTGCAGAATTTACCATAGCAGAAAACGGTCAGGTAGGTACACATTGAAATCTTCACCAAAACCCGGTCTTATACCTGACTGAACTTGAAACAAGTATGGCAGCCACTACAAACATGACCTATTGATTGGTATAATTATTCATGGGCGATTTAATTTCTTGGTTTTCATGGGTGTATCAAAAAATTCGTAGAAAAATAAAACTCACAAACCACAGCTTCAAATGCTTTCAAATTTTAATATAACGTGATCATAGGTATAACAAAACAATTTGTTAAATCTTGTTGAATTTATACATTGAAATGCACACATACTGTAACATGCGTCATTTGATGAACGACGTCAAACTTAAGCCACGTTTGTCAATACTTACGTTAACGTTTTGACTCATTTTTGCTTCTCGAAGTGACTTATATGTTGGTATTTTTGGATAATCGACGTGAATATAGTTTCTGCGTTTTCAATTGTTTGTTTAATATATTGTGTGTTATATCCGCTATTAAATAGTGCTGGTCCTCTTAGACGACGTTGCGAACCAACGTCACCAATATCGGGTGTATTTTATTCGGTTGTCAACTTCTGGTATCGTACACGAAAGCACAAATTCCACTTATAAATCGATGTCTGTTTGTTTCAGTACATATCCCTACACGTTTCAAACCATGAACCGTAAATTCACAAGTATAACACGCACATAGATTAATCCAGAATCAAACAATAATTTGATGCGTCCTTTACAATGAGATAACCATTTTACCTTTTACTCGAGAATTTACGGTATTGTTTCTGATGCTGTATGTATATTCCAGTTTCACACAGATTTTGATTGCAGCCCGTGGTTCCGTAAATTCCGGTAGACACAAATATTAATGATTTAACAGTTAATTGTTGGGACAGGAATTTAAAGCAGTTTATCCATTCACTTCTGGCAAAATTGGCCTAATAATGGGGTGCCGGATAACATTTGTAGTATCCTGTCAAGTGACCACGTGATCTGACAGACTTCTTTTTACAGCGGAGTAGCCGGCTGAAACTCTGTACCCGAGGATGAAGTTTTCCTATTTTAAATGAGCTTGGTTCGATCAATAATGTTTTATACGACTTACCTGCGTGTACATGACGTTATTAAGATTTCCAACGTTGTTGTTTTGTCGTGATGTCAGTGAACAAACGTGACGTTATGCACAAATAATAAAAAGGCAGCTAAAGAGTTCCGACTTTTATTCCCCTTTTTAAAGCGGATGGAGTGGCTGAAGAAATAGAATAGTAGGTTAGTGCAGTGGAGTGAGTAAAAGATTATCCGGCTCAGCTGCGGAAATTGATTAAATTCCTCAGTTTTGCAAGATAAACTTACTCATCCACGGCACTAACCTATTATTCTCTATATAGCCTAGCGACTAGTCCAGTAACACACAGCTTCAGTCATATATATATATCACATTAACATGAATGTGTTCTTATTTCAGATAGGTGAAAATGTGATAATCAAATGTCTGTATGAGTCGATAGAATCCTTGTTTCCCTCCATGGAATACTTAGTAAGGGCTGGATGGACCCCTGATGCTAAATAGTAAGTATTACACTAACCCCTAAAACTGTGTACTGTAAGGGCTGGATGGACCCCTGATGCTAAATAGTAAGTATGAAACTAACCTCTTTAACTGTGTACTGAAAGGGCTGGATGGACCCCTGATGCTAAATAGTAAGTATGAAACTAACCTCTTTAACTGTGTACTGTAAGGGCTGGATGGACCCCTGATGCTAAATAGTAAGTATGAAACTAACCTCTTTAACTGTGTACTGTAAGGGCTGGATGGACCCCTGATGCTAAATAGTAAGTATGAAACTAACCTCTTTAACTGTGTACTGTAAGGGCTGGATGGACCCCTGATGCTAAATAGTAAGTATGAAACTAACCTCTTTAACTGTGTACTGTAAGGGCTGGATGGACCCCTGATGCTAAATAGTAAGTATGAAACTAACCTCTTTAACTGTGTACTGTAAGGGCTGGATGGACCCCTGATGCTAAATAGTAAGTATGAAACTAACCTCTTTAACTGTGTACTGTAAGGGCTGGATGGACCCCTGATGCTAAATAGTAAGTATGAAACTAACCTCTTTAACTGTGTACTGTAAGGGCTGGATGGACCCCTGATGCTGAATAGTAAGTATGAAACTAACCTCTTTAACTGTGTACTGTAAGGGCTGGATGGACCCCTGATGCTAAATAGTAAGTATGAAACTAACCTCTTTAACTGTGTACTGTAAGGGCTGGATGGACCCCTGATGCTAAATAGTAAGTATGAAACTAACCTCTTTAACTGTGTACTGTAAGGGCTGGATGGACCCCTGATGCTAAATAGTAAGTATGAAACTAACCTCTTTAACTGTGTACTGTAAGGGCTGGATGGACCCCTGATGCTAAATAGTAAGTATGAAACTAACCTCTTTAACTGTGTACTGTAAGGGCTGGATGGACCCCTGATGCTAAATAGTAAGTATGAAACTAACCTCTTTAACTGTGTACTGTAAGGGCTGGATGGACCCCTGATGCTAAATAGTAAGTATAAAACTAACCTCTTTAACTGTGTACTGTAAGGGCTGGATGGACCCCTGATGCTAAATAGTAAGTATAAAACTAACCTCTTTAACTGTGTACTGTAAGGGCTGGATGGACCCCTAATGCTAAATAGTAAGTATCATTCTAATAGTACAATGTTCACAAAGAGTCCGGAAGGAAAATATGATCTTTCACCAAAAATCAACCAATTTTCTGTTTATTATTATATATCGTATAATGGCACAGTAATAGGCTTAATTGGAAAAATTATCTTGAAATTAAAATGTCATGACACGACTATTATGGCGCCATAATGACTTGATTCATTATTTTAAGTCCGGCTTCGTTGACTTTACGTTTATTTTTTTGTACAGTACTTGAACCAGCTTCCAGAACATTGAAATTGTCAAAATATTATTTTCATACTGATAAATCTCTAAAATCCATTAATAGTAATAAAGGTAGATAATTTCAAAAATCGTTGAAATTATTATATTATGTGACTTTGTGTTTCAGCGTACATTTACAGTGTTTGAACAGAAAGCAGACGTCTAACAGTCTAGTGCTTATACCAGTGCAATGTTTTATACAACCTAAACCTATAGATAGCACTGAGATAGTCCATGTCGAATATCCTAAAATACATATCATACAAGAAGATACTTCGGAAATCTGGGTCAATGTATGTTATATTTCCTCAATTACAAAATGTTGCATTTTCATTGGTCAATTATCTGATTGTGTTGGTTTTTGAAATGCAGCCTTTTCATTGGTCAATTTTCAAAATGTAGGCTTTTTATTTGACCAATTTTTTAAAATGTAGCCTTTTCATTTGTCAATTTTCAAAATGCAGCCTTTTCATTGTTCGATTATCTGAATGTGCTTATTTTCAAAATTCAACTTTTCATTGATCAATTTTCAAAATTCAGCATTTTCATTGGTCAATTTTTAAGATGCAGCCTTTTCATTGATCAATTTTCATAATACATCCTTTTCATTGATCAATTTTCAGAATGCAGCATTCTCATTGGTCATTTTTCTAAAAGCAGCCTTTTCATTGGTAATTTTTCAAAAAGCAGGCTTCTCATTGGTCAATTTTCAAAATGCAGTCTTTTCATTGGTTGATATATTTATTACAGGTACATGATGTCTTACATTTCTTACCAAGCTCAACACCAAATGAGATTTGTTTTATATGGTTGTCCGAGAGATCTGGTTTTCGGCATTTATACAAAGTAACCTCCCTTCTGTCAACATTGTCGGCAGGGCAACCACAGCCAGATCTGCATGAAGGTAACATATTCACCGTTCTTTATTCTTGAATTTTCCCACTGTCAGATTGTGGGTTAGCTTGGAGAATTTGACCTGATCTTTATGTACGCATATATTACAAGGTTCTTGCTTTGAAAATATCAATTTCCCCGAGCAAATCGTGCAATATTGGTGTTTCAAATTCAAATTTGTATTATATCTCGAGCGTCTTCGTGAAAATCCATTATTATGAAAACATACCACCAGGGTTAACAATATAGACAAGATATCACCTGTTAAATTATGCTAATTACAAGTTCAGTATCATGTGAAATTCACCAAGTTACGCCACCTGAATATGACTTCATCTGAGTTTTTACAGTGTCGTGTTTGCACAGACTTAAAAATCCTTTAATTTCTCTCAGTGTGGTCTTTGCCCACACTTGAAAATCCTTGAATTTAAAGCTGATAATTGAAGAGTGTTTGAATTGGAAAAATCCTTGAATTTAAAGCTGTTTTTTTAGAAGTGCTTGAATTTGACAAAACCTCACTAAAACTCCTTGAACATTGTTTTACAGTTGTTCATTTCATTTATTGTTTTCCTTCTTTGTTCAGAACCCATGAAAGTATCAGTTCTGGTAGTGCATATCGTCGGCGGATGTCGGTCTGATAAATTTTAAGGGAGTTACTTCTGATGCTTCTTTGATGTGTCAAGCAGTATCTGAGTATTCATGGCATTCAGTGAGATTTCTTGTTGACATATTTCAGATGTATTGAGGTGTGAATGCTCAAAAATGGAACCAATCACAGCAGGGGACTGGGAAGTTGCTTATAAAGAGGTAAATACTTTGATTGGTTGCTTATGACACACCTTCACATTTAATGGCCTGTCATTGGATGGTTATTACAAAAAATATAAATTAATGGCCAATTTTTTTTGGCCATTGATCAGTTGGTTGCATCACAAAAATGGAACCAATCACAGTAGGGGACTGAAAAGTTGCTTATACAGAGGTATTGGTTGCTGATTGGTTGCTTGTGACACACCTTCACATTTACTGGACTCTGATTGGTTGTCCATGGCACATATTTATATTTCATGACCTCTGATTGGTTGCTTGTGATACACCTTCACATTTAATGGCCTCTGATTGGACTATGGTGCCACACCTTTGTATTACATGGCCTTTGATTGGATGATGGTGACAAGCCTGTTGTATTCACATTTCCTGTTTTCAGATTTGGGTTGATGAAGAGAGACATTTGGTGTATTTTATTGGATTGAAAGATACACCTCTAGAAACACACCTGTAAGTATAGTATTAACATCTCTATGGTTTGCTTATGAAGCGATCGCTAGCAAATGGTTTCTGTTAAATAACTCGAGAACATTTTGCCTCATGTGTAGCAGTTAATATAGTGAGCCCAGGATAATGTGAAAGGCGGTAAAAATCGGAACTATCCATAAAGGTGGATTGCTTGAGTGAGCACGATTTATCAGTGTTATTTTGTACAAACTTGACTGTATGTGTTTATCTAAGCAACCAATTTTACAACAGTAGGCTAAATCCGTCAATGTTTATAAGCATCACATTATCCTGAGTGCACTATTATACTATAGTAGAAACAATAAGTAATACTAATGAGGGAACTATCCCATTCGAGAGAATAACTGGGTTTACCATTAACTCAGGTATACACAGTCACACTTAGATAAACATACTTTACCTGACAGACAACTCCATGTTGACAAATGATTCTCGATTATATTTGAAAGATTTGTATTCCTCACAAATTATTTGTTGTCATTGTCGGCAAAAAAACAACTACCACTAAGGGATGATATGGTGCATACATAAATGCCTGCAATGTAATGTTTGGAGATATTCTCTCTTGACAGATATGTGACTACGTACAGTAATCAAAGTGAGTGTAAGAGATTAACAGAGCTTGGATTCTCACATAGTATTGCTTTCAATAAGGTAAGAAAGTGTTTGTAATTTTCCTTTTGTAACAATGCATATGATTGGATAATTTGAAAAATTTTAACCAATGAAAAATTACTTAAGAAACAGTTTGTACTTTTCTACTTGTGAGAACTCATTTGATTGTGTTGTAGGTTCATAAAAATCATATACCCAGGACGGGGCTCGAACCCGCGACCTCCCGCTTGCAAGTCAAGTGCTCTACCAACTGAGCTTCCCGGGCTGACGACAGTACATGTAAATGTATCAGTCAAATACTGGCCCTGTGACATTCTCCCCTGCTCTATTAGAATTCGTCCTCGAATTCTCAGAATAGAGACATAAATTAATGGAAGCACATGCGTAGCAATGTAACAGTCACAGACCAGCCCCACGTTGGGCGCCAATGTTGTAGGTTCATAAAAATCATATACCCAGGACGGGGCTCGAACCCGCGACCTCCCGCTTGCAAGTCAAGTGCTCTACCAACTGAGCTACCCGGGCTGACGACAGTACATGTAAATGTATCAGTCAAATACTGGCCCTGTGACATTTGGATAATTCAATATTATTGCTAAGCCAATGACAAAATGCCATATAAATTGTATTCGTTCCTGTTTGATACAATACATTTGATTTAATGATTTGAAATATAAGCCAATGGGTATAGACACATTTCATGTTTACATACCAGGGCATTCATATGCAAAGTAACATACAGCGTGTTATTGGTCAGTCACTAGTTTGTATCGTTCATTCAACCAATACATTATGGGTGGAACATGGATGGCTTATTTCCAAAAATCTTGCAAATTCAAAATTTCAGACATGTGGCATTTGGAAATATAAGTGATTTTGAAGTTCTATATTGGTAAAAATTTATGCTAGATGGAATATAAGGTTATAATAACTTATTTCCGAAAAGTTTGCAAATTCTGAATTTCAGACACATGGCATTTGGAAATGTTAACAATTTTGAAAATTTCTTAGTGAAGTGATTAGCTAATGAAGTAAATTGTTGAAATTAACCAATATTCCCATGTCGCTAGCCTAACCTCTTACTTTATATTTCCAAGATAAATGAGATAAACTAAATAACTAAACATGTTATTTATCCATTTTATGTTATTTTTTTACATTTTAGGAGCGTACAATATTTGTGAGTGTATATAGTTCAGCAGCGGTCACTCCTATGTCCACGTTATATCAGATAGTACACACGGAGAACACGATTAGAACCCAACCTGTAGGAATCCTCATGCCTTCATCTCGTACGTATCTCACGTTATTTCATATAATGCCTAGGTCCCAATGAGTATTTTTGCCTTGGAGATGTACTCCTGATTTCATAAATGAGCCTAAGAAGGCATTGGGAAAAGGGTCCTCGTGGTTCATAGGAAGTTTTGGGGAAATCATTAGAAAATTAGTGAAATCCCTGTTCCTGATGCTTCTCGAAGCCCATTTATATCTACCAGGAGTACATCGCTGAGGCAAAAAGTGTCCAGTTGGACCAAGGCATAATCTTTAAATAATGTGTATTTCAAAAAGGGCTGAACTTTACAGTGTCACACCGTGGCTCAGTGGTTAGCAAGCTTGCCATATGCCTGCCATGTTTCAGCAGAAAGCTGACAGGCAAATGAAGGCTATGCTCCGCAATTCAACTTCTTGGCTCATTAAAAAAATTCAAGGGCAACATTCAGTATTCAGTGGTTCAGCCATCCTGTTACATTTAACTTCCCCTTGGTCATTGGGCCACCTAAGGAAACCTTTGTTTGAGTCAGCCCTGTTTGATTCTCCCTGCATGGGGACTATTTCTCTCAAGGTTTTGTGTTTAGCAATTTTTGAGGTGCAGCGCCCAGGATTATGGAACATGTACAGACACACCCTTTAGAGGTAGCAGTTTACTTCTAGGTTGAGTTTAGCGTTTGGTTTATTTCTACTCAAAGAAATTAAGGAGTGACACAGACGGGGATCAAACTGGGGACCTCTCCATTGCAACTACATGCATCTTACCGATAGACCACCACTCCCCACAATATAAACTTCGGATAATCTTAAGTTTTATTTAACTTCTTCATAGCCAAATAATGTATTGACCTTTCGTCAAATTTCTCAAGGTTAGGGAAATCCAAGGGTCAAAGTGTCAATTTTGAGGTTAAATAATTGATGTGAAAATGTGATTTTGTAAGCCTTGAAAACTGAGAAAAATTGTCAAATTTTGTCCAAAAGTTCTTGATAAACTATGCACTTGGTTTTCTTCTTTTGTATGTTAACATATGTTAATTTTGTCATCCTTAAAATGGTTTAAAAGTCCTTGAAAAGTACTTGTATTATATGTTTTTATGAACCATCTTTTCTGTTAAGTATGCACACATATGATTTTATAGTCCTTTAAAACTGGGTAAAAGTCGTCGGAAAGTACTTGTAAATTTTGTTTGAAAGTTTTGTATTTAAGGGGAAGTAACTCTCAAGATTTTTCATTCTATTACAGCTTGCCCAGACTATAACGTCCCGGAATTGTTCAACTACAAGAGTAAATCGGGCATAACTATGCATGGAATGTACTATCGACCGCACGGATACCAGCCTGGTGTGAAATATCCGACAGTCCTGTTTGTGTACGGGGGACCGCATGTGCAGCTCGTATCCAACTCATTTAAGGGATTGAAGTATGTTAGTTTTATAACTTTGACACCTTAAAGCACTCAGCACTCTGTAAATTTAGGACTCATGGTGACTTGCTGAAATTAGAAAACTGAATAGATTTCTTATTTACTTGAAACATAATCATTGCATAAGTTATTTGCATGAAACAGCGAACAGTCTGTGACTTAAGATTAGAGACGACTTGTTGGAAATAGAAAAACGGAAAATATTTCCTATTTACTGCAGACATCTGGCAGGACATGTGGCGGACAAATGCTAATTTCATTGACTGTTATTAAAGGATTGTTTGATTTTGATAATATGAATGGGCCAAATTTTCCATGCTGTCACACATCTTGTTGTTCATATTTTAGATTTTTATGATTACAAAGGTTGTCTTTGATTGGTTGAGTGTTACACACCTCCTCATATACTGATCACTGATTGGTTGCTTGTGACACACCTTGAAGACGAATTGGTTGATTGGGACATACTTCTTTATATACAGATTGGTTGATTGGGACATACCTCCACATATACTGATCACTGATTGGTTGATTGGGACACACCTCATTAAATACTGATCACTGATTGATTGATCGTGACACACCTCCACATATACTGATCACTGATTGGTTGATTGTGACACACCGCTTCAAATAATGATCTCGGATTGGTTGCTTGTTGTTATTTTTCAGATTTTTACGACTACATACATTATCATCTCAGGGTTATGCTGTTGTTATCATTGACGGACGAGGATCCTGTTCTCGGGGTTTACGATTTGAAAGTCATATAAAGAATCGACTGGTAAGTTTGTCCTTGAAATTAGATTGAGCCTTCAAAATTGAAAATGAATAAGTTTCGAAAATAGAGTGAACTTTTTAAGTTAAAAATAAGTTGGCCTGGAAAATAGAGTCAGTCTTAAACATCTACGTGGGTATATTCAAAAGTAATGTCACCGAAGCTGTAAAATTGTGTATAATGTCAGTAAAACCGCGATTTTTTTCACACCGTAACTTCAGTCTAATTTGAATATGATGACTAAATTTCACAACAATGCACAGAATAGTTCTTGAGATATGAATATTTATATGAGACAACATACTTACGAACATCCCCGCAAGTCCGACGTCACAATGACTTTACTTGTTGGCCCCTACTCATCCAGCAAGAGTTCATCCCTGGTATTTTCTAACGACTCATAAATCATGCAGTCATTTCCAAGACCTTAAAAAACCTGCAACCCACCTGACACTTACTCTCTGCGAAATCATATAATTGTTAAGTGTCCTTTTGATAGTCCCACAGCAAAAAAATTAACTCACAACATAAGGATCGCAGATTTGAATGTCGAATTGAATTGACGGCGTTAAAATACTCTTGGTGTTCTTTTCGGATCTACTTCAAACCATTCATATGACTCTCTATCGATAATGGTTTGTTGATCCATGCCCCCTTAAAAGCTTATACTACAGGTACACGAGACTATGTTGCCGCGGTGTGTAACTTAAGTTTCAGTTGGTGACTTTCATAACTTTTAGGAAAAGTGCATTATTACGCGCAGCGTCTTTTTGTCACAAATCTGCCGTGTTTTCGCTAAGTAATCAGTGCGTTGAAAATATATTGTGAGTTTCAAAATAGAATGACGTCAATGAATTTTTAGCAACAGGCACAGCACATTGGTTTCATCACGTCACGAAAGTATCGTCTGCTTGCGAGAATTATTTTTTATAAAAACGCATAAAAGAAAATCTGTTTATCGTTATGATAATGAAAAAATATCGTAATTTTCATGTGCGGCGATATGACGTCATAGGTATATTTCAAATGTACATATAATTCAATACAACTTATTAGTATCTTAAGCGATAAAAATTTGTATATTTTGTGCTGTTGTAAGGTGCATTGACAACTGATAAGCAAGTACGTCAGAGGTCATGGTTGCCATGACCTGTAACATACATGATAGATGACTAGTTTGCTGCCACAGGGGCATATATTATTTAAAATACTATTGCTATCTCAAACTTGATAATCTTGAAATTTCATTATCTTGAAATCGTAAAATTTGAGATAAGGAGAGTTGACTGTACATGTAAGTTTTACAAACATCTCTTTTTCTATGATTAGGGTACCACAGAGATAGAAGATCAGGTAGAAGGATTACAGACACTGATGTCCAAGGTTGACTTTATAGATGAAAGTAGGATAGCAATACATGGCTGGTCGTATGGTAAGTTCAGGGGTAGAATTCAAGACTTTCACTGGTCCTTCTTGATTTTCACTGGCTGACAAGCGCACTAGTGTAAGTGTCAAATCCTGTAAGTTGTCCCTCTGGGGACATATCTTTGTATATAGTTTAGCAGAATTGACAGTCAGGGAAATATCTTGAAATTCACATTGTGAGAAATATCAGGGAATTTGAATACCAGAGAATTTGCAGTCTGGGAAATATCGGGGAATTTGCAGTCTGGGAAATATCGGGGAATTTGCAGTCTGGGAAATATCGGGGAATTTGCAGTCTGGGAAATATCGGGGAATTTGCAGTCTGGGAAACATCGGGGAATTTGCAGTCTGGGAAACATCGGGGAATTTGCAGTCTGGGAAACATCGGGGAATTGCAGTCTGGGAAACATCGGGGAATTTGCAGTCAGGGAAATATCGGGGAATTTGCAGTCTGGGAAATATCGGGGAATTTGCAGTCTGGGAAATATCGGGGAATTTGCAGTCTGGGAAATATCGGGGAATTTCAGTCTGGGAAATATCGGGGAATTTGCAGTCTGGGAAAATATCGGGGAATTTGCAGTCTGGGAAATATCCGGGAATATGCAGTCAGGGAAATATCGGGGAATTTGCAGTCTGGGAAATATCAGGGAATTTTCAGTCAAAGAAATATCAGGGAATTTGCAGTTAGGAAAATATCAGGGAATTTGCAGTCTGGGAAATATCAGGGAATTTGCAGTTAGGGAAATATCAGGGAATTTGCAGTTAGGGAAATATCAGGGTATTTGCAGGTTTCAGAGTTTTGGAAATTCCATGAAATTATGTGGCCTCTCTGTGACATGATTTTGTTTAAGGTTAGTTTAGCATGCCAAATGTAAGTAAATCTTGTTTAGGAGGGACTTGTTTTGTTTCTAAGGGCATATTTCTTTGTTAGTTGTTTGATTCTGTAATATGTAATCATTAATTTTCGTGGGGGATTTTCAATAGTTTTGACCGTTGTATTTATTACCTGAAATGCAAAATCCATGAATTAACGTCCCATCCAAAAGGTCTTTTTTACCAAAACAATGAAATTTTGTCCCATTAAAATTAAATGATATTACAGTATACAAAAGGTATTATGTTCATTTCAGGTGGTTACCTCTCTCTGATGGGTCTAGCTCAGCGGCCGGATGTCTTCAAGGTAGGAACTTATCCTTAAAGCTCCCCTCACTTATCTTTAAGTGGGGGGCATGTAGCATTGATGCTGTCCATCCGTATGTAACACAAATCTTGTGTGTTGAACTCCTCACAAACTGTTTGGCGGAATTTCTACAAACTTTTTACAGATTAACAACCTCAAGATGTGTAGTTGACCATAAAGGATGGACTTTTTGCTGTGGCAATTTTTACCAGAGTTATGACCCTTTGTTACTTTTTACTTTAAATCCACATGGGGGCACCTGTGTGTATGGACATATTTCTAGTTAATCAGGTGCCCTATAATTCTAGATTAGGCAGAATGATAATTTCTGCATAAAGGTGTGGAAAAATCTGTTGCTAAAAATGTATGAAATTGGTGAGAATTGGCTGTTTCATCAGGGCCGGTATTTATAAATGAACATACGGCGGACAAAGAGTGATCACAGAAAATCCCCTTGTCACTAGATGTGAAGCATCTTGGTGGAAACTTTAAATGTTTTGACTTAAGTTCATGATTTTTGTAGTGCACTTTTTCCCACAAATAGGAAAACAAACAATGTTTGCATAGAGCTATAGTTGATTCAATAAATGATACTAATGAGGGAATGATGCCATTCGAAACAACTGCGTTAAATACTGTAAACTCTGGTATTCCCAATTAAGCCTAGATAAACATAGTTTACCTGCCGGACGATAGTATATTGGCAACCGTTCTCATTTAACTTTGAAAGGTCTGTAATTGTAGCTCTCTACATAATGCATGTCATTGTATACAACCAATAATATGATTGTTTATCTTGTACAATTGAGATAAAACCTATAAATTTTAATGTTTTAAGATTTTTTTTAAAGTTTTAGACTAAGATGCTTCATGAATACCTGCTCAGTTGTCCAAATTTTTGTTCCAATCTACATGAAATTTTATCAGAATTTTGGAAAATTGTAAAAAATTGTAAAAAATTGTAAAAACTCATTTTCCCACCAACATACCTGCCACGTACTCCTATTAAAGTGAAGTTACTGCTATTTTCATTGTTAATTTCTGGTTTTCCAAGTTCACCTAACTTTTAACAGAGGTACGTTTGATTAATTTTATGATCTTTTGTGCCATATTTATAACCACTAGAATTAATACATTCCTTGTTTATGCATGTAAATCCCTTTTAAATCACATTTAAATGCATCTTTTGCTTTATTACTCCTATTTGGATTTAACTGGCTTGGCAGGTAAGCATTTATAAACTATTTCAGGTCGCTATAGCGGGCGCACCGGTTGTAGACTGGACATTATATGATACAGGTTATACTGAATGCTACATGGATCTACCCCTGTCTAATACCTACGGTTACCATGTATATAAACTATTTCAGGTTGCTATAGCGGGGGCACCGGTTGTAGACTGGACATTATATGATACAGGTTATACTGAACGCTACATGGATCTACCGCTGTCTAATACATACGGTTACCAACAAGGCAATGTACTCAGCTATATTGACAGCTTTCCAGATGAGTATGTTAATTTGCTTTTAATTTTATCGATGCTCAGATTATTTTTGATAGACTTATGACCCTTTGCCGGCTGGTGGTATATTAGTCTGGCGACAGTTCTAGTTATACCCTGGGGTGGTATTCAATATGGATATTATTTAATTGGAGAATATGGATAGCCAATCTGGTGTAATCTGATTGGTTGTCCTTATCCTTATATCAAGTAAGATCAATATTGGAAACCGCCATCGGTTTTGTTTCTTATTCAAGAGTCCGTGTGATTGTGCATATAGCATTGGTGCTGTCTGTCTGTCTTTACGTATGTAACACAAGTCTTGTGTGTTGAACTCCTCACTAACTGCTGGGTGGAATTTGTTCAAACTTTCACAGATTAATAACCTTAATGTATAGTTGACTGTTAAGGATGGATGAGCTTCTTGCTGCTTTGTTGATGAAATATTATTTTGTTTATAAATAATCTTATTCCAAAGCGAACTGTATCAAAATTAAGCAATTTTGAACTGTGAATTGGGTGGGCGGAAGTTCTCGATGTATCGTGTATTGATTGTAATGTACACCACTAAGGCTGTCCTTTAAATGTTTTCCCTAATGCTACCTACCCATAGAAATCACCCTACTCAATTTTTTTCAGCCTATTTCCTAATCTCACTTTATCAACTTTATCAACCATGCTTAAACAAATTAATTGGACCTACCGACCAACCTCAGAAATCATGGGTAATCAGTAGTATTTTTGTTATCATTAATTGGTATATAAACATGTATCGTTATATTCTTTGTACATATTGGGACTATTGTTATGTTATTGTGTTCATATTGTTTATTGTATTTTGTACATGCTCTTCTTATGTTAATTGCCTGCCGCATATTGTTTGTTTAAGGCGACGAACATAAATAATGTTCCTTTGCCAATAAACTGAAACTGAAACTGTTAAGGCAAACAAACAATAATTTATGGATGACCTAGTGCGTAAACTTATATATTTGCAGGGAGAATCGACTGCTTATTGTACATGGATTGATAGATGAGAATGTACACTTTCTACACAGCTGTATACTGGTTAATGCTTTGATCAAATCTTGTAAACCTCATCAAATACAGGTACCTTCTCTTATAATCATCATTCATTGATTGATTATGACACACCTCCACATTTAGTGATCACTGATTGGTTAATTACAACACACCTCCACATTTAGTGATCACTGATTGGTTGATTATGACACACCTCCACATTTAGTGATCACTGATTGGTTAATTACAACACACCTCCACATTTAGTGATCACTGATTGGTTGATTATGAAACACCTCCTCTTTTAAAAAATCAAAAAAAGTCTTACGAAACCTTCCTATTCTCTTTTTTTGGCATGTTGATACGACCACAAATATGCATATCAAATACAGAATTTCTGCACCAACATCGTCTTTGTGTACCAGACAGACTTACATTTCACGTATCAATGCAGACTTGGATCTTTGATATCTTTGATCAAGGGGTATATTGCTTCGCTCATGTCTGTCAGTTGGTAGACCAAATGGTTTCAGTTCAATAACTCTAGAACATCTCTTGTTTGATAAAATGGTATGTATCACCATCTGAATTGATTTTACGTTTTCTATATTTCAGGTATACCCTAATGAAAGACACGGAATTAGGAACCACGAATCTAGCGAACATTATAAAACTCTAATACTGAACTTTCTAGATAAAAATTTATGAAAAAAAAGATTATAATGTGCACAGTATGACCTCTCAAGAGAAGAGCAACAACCTCTCTATAACTAAACTTTCAAAATTTCCCTAAGGTAAATTTCCTTGATATTTAATATATGTTTAACCTCTCTACAGCAATAACCTCTGTACAATGGCCAATATTTGCCGCTCCTAAAGGGTGTTGTTATACAGAGGTTGTACTGTATATGGAGAATAGAAACACACCTTCAGCTCTACAGCTATCTCATTGGCTGATGCAGACACACCTTCAGCTCTACAGCTATCTGATTGGCTGATGCAGACACACCTTCAGCTCTACAGCTCTCTGATTGGCTGATGCAGACACACCTTCAGCTCTACAGCTCTCTGATTGGCTGATGCAGACACACCTTCAGCTCTACAGCTCTCTGATTGGCTGAGAGCAGCCAGTGACTTCTACAATGGACCTTGATTACATCTAGGATGCAGCTGGAAGAGTTCTGTCTGAAAGTCAATAAAACTTGATTTTGGAATTTTGTCTGGCATGGAATTTCAAACAATGTTCTTGAATTTCAAGTTTAAAAATCATAAAAACATAAAGAAAATAATCTGAAGTCAACTTTGTGAGTGTTTGTTGGAGTTTAGGGTAAATAATCGCAATAATAAAATATGTCCAAAAACTTTTTATATGCATGCAGTTTCATCCTTATAATAAACAGAAATAATGCAAAAGAATGTAATACACCCATGTATATAGCTTGGCTATTTTGACACAAACCTGACCTTCATGCAAGAATATATTACAAGGTTCTTGCCTTAAATATATCAATTTCTGCAAGCAAATTGTGCAATATCGGTATTTCAGGTTTGTGCTTGTATTACATCTCGAGCATCTTTGTGAAACTCCCACGAATATGAAAACATACAATCGGTGTTGTAAACGTATGCAATATATCGACTATTATTTTTGCAAATCAATAGGTCAGTCTCGTGTCATATGAGCCAAGCTATACATACTTGAGGGTATAAAACACCCTGCAATAATATAATTATATTGTATTCCAAATATTTAGTAATGCACCCAATATCATCATTTTAATAAACAGAAAAAATGCAAAAGAATCATTATTCATTTACACCCATGTACACATACTTGTTCATTTTATGCTTAGGGAGTTATCTGCCCTTAATACATTATTTTAAATAATTAATTTTTATGCAATTTGGCTTTTTTTACATGTTGCGAAAATCGTTTTGGTGCTGTGATTTATAACTGAAATAATCATTATCCATGGCCCTTATTTCCTGAAGCATATCAAGAAGAACTCGACTTAAATTGAGATTTTGCTCAAATTGAAATTTGAGGTAAATTTGATGTTTGAGCTCTTGATATTTAAATGTAATGAGCTCAGAATAGTATTTATGTTTTGTGATGCATAGTAAGGGACCAGCTACTCATGTAAATTAATTAAAAAGCACATGAGAATATTTTGAGATGAGTTTCAGCTCTGACTGCGATGCTTTGGGAGATTGGGAGGGGATGATAAATCGTTTTTTTTTAATACACCAATGTGCTAGTATTTGTCTAATATTTTATTCGAGTAGTTGAAATGCATTGTAATGTTAAAGCGTAGTATTACTGTAATAGTATATCGCTTGCTTAGAATAAGAAGGTCGTAACTGCTGCTTACGACCTTATAAGACTGATACATATTTGAAATGCTTCCTATGAGCCTATTTTCATGAAAATCGTTTCATGTCATGTTGACTAAAATTAATGTGAAAAGACTTGCTTTACCATAAGTAAAGAGTAAATTTCAGACAGGAGTTCTTGCTTTCTCAAAATATCGATTTTATACATGTACTTACAACCTTCTCATTCTCAGCCAGCAATATCATTGCTAGACACGGGAACAAATTATGTACCCATGATTATGTGTGTTTGTTTGACTATTTGATTCAGAAGACATTTGGTGATTGTCCGTTTGTTCGTCTGTTGCCCGAGCTGTCTGATTGGTTGATACAGACACACCTTCAGTTCTATAGCTCACTGATTGGTTGATACAGACACACCTTCAGTTCTATAGCTCACTGATTGGTCGGCTTCAAAATGTCAACCAGAATCTAAATGCAACAATATATTTGTAAGATTTTTTGTGGCCGTTAATATGTGTAAGTTGAAAAAGATTTTTACTGTGTGATAAGCTACTGTAAAATCATTTAATTTTGATGGGATGAAATTTCATGGTTTGGGTAAAAATGACCATTTCAATGGGGCATTAGTTTGTGTATTTTGCATTTCAGGCAATAAATGCAAGGGTAAACATTATTGTTCCATGTGATTTAATTTTGTGGTTAAAGGCAAACCACGAAATCCATGAAATTTAATCCCAACTGAAAATTAATGATTTTACAGTATCAGATTCATGTGCTGTTTTGTTGTGTATTTATCTCAAATTAAATGATATTTCTACATGTTCAACGTTTTTTCCTTTTTGAGCCAAAAGTATCCAGACATTTTTGAGGTGTAATTCACCAGTCAATTGAAAGCATTCTCCACACTTGCTTTTTTGAAACAATGGGTAAAATCCCTGATCAACCAGGGCCATGCAGAGGAAAAAATTGCCCAAGCCTTAAACCAGAATCTTGTCTATAAAATCAGGACTTTCCCTGCCTAAACCAAGGAATAATCAGGGCAATATTTCCCTGCCATGTTGGACGAAACAAAATCACACACTTGCACAGGAGGGTCGGGACATCCAAAAGGTAAAAACACTGTACTTTTAACCTTCCCTGGGGTTGGGAGTGGGCGTGGTTTCAATTGACTGGATAAATCAAGCACTATAT
Source organism: Spisula subtruncata (assembly GCA_963678985.1). Classification (NCBI taxonomy): domain Eukaryota; kingdom Metazoa; phylum Mollusca; class Bivalvia; order Venerida; family Mactridae; genus Spisula; species Spisula subtruncata. The sequence goes on along the minus strand of OY787677.1, from coordinate 14,203,166 downwards.
CTATGATGCCTGAATTTGATTTTGGTTTGTACTATCTTAACTGTTTAGCCCATGGCGACATATTAAGACATAGCTGATAGGTCTACACACAGACACAGTTGTACAATGTAGTTCTTCCTCACTGATTGGTCAATAAAGACACACCTCTGGCTTTATACCTCACTGATTGGTTGTTCATTACAGACATACATTAAACTTGATATACGTACATGTACTATATAACTTGCTGATTGGTTGATACAGACACACCTCCAATTACATATCTCACTAATTGGTTGATGCAGACACACCTCTAGTTTTGTAGCTCACTGATTGATTCATACCGACACACCCCTAGTTCTATATTTCACATATTGGTTGATAAAGACTCAACTCCAGGAACGATAGCCCACCAACAACTCAAAATATAAACCTGTATCACAACTGAAATATTGATTACATGAATTCGATTACTCATCAATGACAGAAGAAGGGCGCAGTTACAAAATCTGTCGGAAAACTTCTACTTGTGGAAATCCCAGCTTTTTGTAAATCGGTGTTATCAACATGTTTTCCGATTTTCTATCAAAATTAGTTCATAGGAAGTGTCTTGTCGTGCAGATTTCTCTTCTAGCACGGCCTGGTATTTTCAGGCTTGTGTCTGATTCCAGGGTTTTAATTCTGATTTTCTCCTTCTGTGTCGTTATTGACAAGTTTTGTTTCAGACTAAGCCAGCTACTTGTGGGATGCCCTCAATACTCGATAGGAAGCATAAGCGTATCCCAACTTCATTTTGGTCAACATGACAGTTCAGATTTCCACGTAAAATATGCTCATAAGAAACACCTTATGATGCAGATTTCAATTATGTATCAGTAGTATAAGGTCGTAAGTAGTAGTTACGACCTTCTCATTCAAAGCCAGCAGGCAGGTGAACACTTCCTGGTTAAGACCATTTGGAAATAGGATGACATTCATTTTATAAGCAGTCGCTTTAATTCATCGAAATAGATACGTACTGTAAAATCATATGTATTCTAGCCTAATTTCTAGGGGGTCTATGTTCGTGAATAATCTCAACTACGAAATTTAATCCCTATGAATATTAATAATTTATATAGTATAATGTCTTAGTGGATAAGATATCTTTGAAATTACAACCCATCGAAATGGTCTTTTTCACCATATAATAACCAAGAAATGTGATCCCGTTGAAATTAATGTTTTACAAATGTACCAGTAAATTGTCTTAATTAAACGAAGTCACAAGATTGTGTGTGTATATATTAAGTAGTATACTTTATGTGTACATGTAGATAGACACTTGTATCATATGATTATTTGTCATGAGTACAATAATAGATGTACATAGTGAATAACACACGTAAAATAATTTTTAGGCCAAAATTTTATTTTTAGAAGTATGGTGTTTTAGTCCCCTATCAGTTTTCAACCGGAGGGTACTGCTGTAGGTTTGCCCGACGTCCGTCAGTCAGTCCGTCAAGAGATCGTGATTATGCCATAACTGAAACAGTTTTCAAGCTAGGTTTATGAAACTTGGTACCGTATGTAGATATATAGGGACCAATAATATTTGATTCGGACAAAAAGTGTGTTGCCATGGCAACAGAAATATTGAAAACCTGAAAACCACGTAGGGGATTTCTGTTTTACTTGCAGTTACTAATTACTTGAGTTTTCTCAAAATTTTGCTGAACATTAGAAGGAGGTATAGAAAGTAAAAAGGCCCCTGTGAGGTTACTCTCAAAATGATAGCTGAGCAACCTAGAACCCTTTAGACTCGTCTAATTTCCTTCCCTCCTCAGACAGAAATATTTTAGAAAAACAAAATTTTATATATGTTTTCGTAAATCTGAAAATATACACTTGGACAAATTTATCTCCCATCGAAAAAAGTTTTTGTGTTAAAAATTCCACGAAAACCTAAAAGTAAACTTTGGCCTGATGAAGATAACTATATTTTAGTCGCCCCCTCATCTAGCTACTATAGCTAGTATAATAGGAGTGTAATTTAGGTCTTTGGGAAACTCAAGTCTAACTTTATCTCCTATCTATGCACATTGTATATACCAGTATTGTTTGTGTTGATGACCGATAACTTAATTAGTGTATCTTTAATTGTTCAATTTTTTAAAACTAGATCAGATATTGGTTAAAGTCTACCCCATCTACTCGTCAAGCTTGGATGTGAATTAACACCAATGTACGTGAATTTGGACTGTACGTGAATTCGTTGAACATTGCGTGTGTAAATTCAGTAATTATTTTTGGAACTAAAGAGCTGTTGTTTTAACTGTTAGTTTGACTTTGTTTTCAAATATTATTTGAAACAAAACAAACTCAAGTCTCTTATACGTTAGGACTTTATTTAGTCTTCATCGAGGACATCACGACGTCTGACAATAACTTAGTTTGAAATACATTGGACTGTTTGAGTGTTATTTGTAACCTTGTGATTTGGCTGCTATTTTACATGGAATAATTTGGCTGTTTTACTGAATATTTGAGGTTATTTTGCGTAAATTCTATAGTTACGCGGATTTGTGTATATTTAACGTCACATTCGGGACTGTCGGTGAAGCATTGTATGTGATCTCATCGCTAGTGGAACTTTGGATAGCATCCACGGTACAAAAAAAACAACAATAACCCTGACATCAGTATTTCTGCATACGTATCATTCAGAGAAGTATGTATATTTATATATTATGCATCAGTTGTATCCACACCCCGCACCCGGGGGTAAGCCGGGATTTTTACTTTTGGGTTGTCAAAACCCCAGCCCTCCACGGACCCACGCCTTCCGGGGCAGTTGATGGTAAAATCTCCGGTATTTCTCCGGCCCGAGACAAATAAGTCATCTGTATTGTCCCCTGGGTATTTGATCAGAGAACAAATCTCAAACATTTCCCCGGCAGTGTGAGGGGGGGGGGCTGGAAAGCCGTTCCCGGGCTATCCACCATCCACCCGGGGTGGGGCGTGGATGCAACTGTCTGGTGCATTAACATTTATTAAACCCCACTCAACAAATGAGACTGTTTTCCACTTGTCTGCCTATTCCGGTCCGGTCCATCCGCCAGGCCCCGATCTTCCGAAGCATCTCAAGTCGAAATCTCATCTCAAATTGAGATTTTGTCAGAATCAGAGTCTGAATTTAAGACAATTCTTCAGTTAGAACTCTTCATAATTAACTTTAATAAACTATGAATAATATTTGCTGTTTTCAACGTTATTTTTGAGTTCATACTCAAACTTTATTCATGAATACACTAATTATAAAGTTCTTGCTTTGAATACATCGATTTCTGCTAGCAAATCACACAATTACGATCCCTTGAGTTTGTGAAGCTGAATGCATCAGTTCCCCAGTACTAATTCATCCATACATTGAAATTACAGCGTATTGACCACAGGCAACGGTACCATAAAAAAAGAAAAAAAGTTTTTGTAAAAAAAATATATTTTCCTCCAAGGTCCATTGGTAGAAGAATTGATGAGCCAATCACCGAGGTGCATTGTTTTCATAATTTATGACATTATGCATATTGTTATAAATCATCTGTATAGGTCTGAAGATAAATAAAAACAGCATGCTTCTGATTTTAAGTCATTTTACTATTTAATTGTTTATTTCAGCTCAAGAAAATGGGTCAAGGGACTGGAACAGGGACCGGAGCTGGGACTGGAGGACCGAAGTTTCTCTGGGGCATACTATGGTTTCTAGCCATATGGTTTTTGGCTTGGCCAATCGCATTCTTCCTAGCATGGCTATGGATCTTACTTCTACCCTTCAGTGTATGTATTGATCCACTTAAAGGGGTGTGTCAGTCCTTACAGAAATGCGTTTTACTTCCACTCACGTGCGCTGAAAATATGGTTGCTATGAAACCAATGTGTTAGGGCGGCCATTTTAGACAAGACTTACAAACCATGTGCAAACGGGCCTCTCCTGTATGCTATATATCATTGCCTTAGAATGAGAAGGTCGTAATAGGTACAAAAGCGATATTTTGAGAAAACAAGAAAAAAACTGTCAGAAAATTACTCTTTACTTAATATTATGGTAAAACAAGTTGTTTCAACTTATAATTTGGTCAACATGACACTTTCCGATTTTCATGAAAATAGGCTCATAAGAAGCGCCTTGTGATGCTGCTTTTTAATCTGTATCAGTTTTGAAAGGTCGTAAGTAGTAGTTACGACCTGCGATGTATCCATTTCAATCACCGGAAAGAGACGAGTAGTCACGATTGCATGTAATCTTGTGACTTGGGAGATCAGGGCCTGGTATACATGTACCTTTAACTTTTTTAATTACATCGTTGGCTTAGAAGAAAACGGTCGTAAGTAAAAAGACGTCTTTTTAAGAACACAAGAAAATATGTCTTCAAGCTTTGCTTTCTGCAAAAGTCAAAATCCCTTCCCTACACCCGGGTACGACCTTTTTCTAAGCCAGCATCATGTATAGTTTGAATAATCTAACTTGATCCTCGAAATTTCTTTAAGGTCGAGGTTCAAGTTATTTTTTCGCACTAAACATGTATTTAAATGTGCAATAAATGTATTATTATGTCTTAAAACTAGAATTGTATGTTTGATTAGGTTTATATTTGTCATTATAAAATATATAGAATCTACGTGTATATAACGTTATATTTTCACATTTACAAAGATGCATAATTATGGTATGTATACATGTACTAGTAAAATTTTGTATATTATACCTGTTGATCTAGTCTATATAATAAATATCAAATGAAGATTACAAATTAGTTTATGTTATTAATGAATCTTACAAGAATGACTGTGTGCAGTGATTTGACTCTTATTAGTAGTACTCATATAACATTGCGAATCCCTGGACAAACGTCGGTGAGCTGTGAATGCATGTCTAAAATATAAGACCCATGTCCTGGACAAACACACTACAGTGAGATTTGGATGCCGATCTTTAACCGAGTTCCCACCATTCGAACCTCAATGCACTTAAACGTTTTTAAAATGGCATGCTTTGATGATGAGTGATATTGACGTCGCGTACAAGTTGTAACAGAAACTGTTGGTTCAAGGGAAGTAATCGTTGACAATTTCGTAAAACATTTCTATCTACGAATTGTCTCCCATTTAATGAACTCAGAACGCAATACACACGAGAGAGAGGTCTATAAGTGGAATTAGAATATATATAACTATCCAAATAAGTCATACAGTGATCAGGTTTATATGCTATGAATTAAGCAATCAAAAATAGATTGCTAATGGTATATATTGTGATCCTTTTTGTCGATTCGGAACTGGAATGCAATTGCAGTACACAAAATATACAGTATTATGTTTTTTTGTCGACCAGGCCGAGTCAAAATAATCATTCAACAGATTTGGGCTTAATTTAAAAGTTGCCCCAAATACTATTTCTTTTTATGACTTTTTATTTGAATTGTCGAACATATTTATTGACGCGTGTGCAACTGAATACGCCTATCAAGTGACATCAAGAGACTTCTCATCCCGGGGTTAATTAGGGTTCAAATCCAACTAAATTTTACTAAAAATGACTGAACTCTTCTCGGAGCTTTGCTCATATGGAATATCTGGTGGCGAGGATAAAAAATACGCAAAGTAATAATAAAAACCCCCGGACATGCAAACAATCTATTATTTCAGACATAAAGAGTCTTAGAATGTGCATAGCCTTCGTGACCCTCGACAAAATAACAACTGGGACTTCTTTATTTTGTAGTAACGTTAGAAATCATTAACGGCAAATGAATACGAAGTCTAAAATTGGACCAGAACATGCAAAGTATAATATATTTTGTTTAAAAAAAACCCCATTTAATTCCTGATCCGCAATTCTTCGATGGTACTTCTATATAAGTTGCTAGTCAAATACACATGCCATCAGGTAAGATACATGAACTTTCAAATGAAAAAATACGCTGGTTGAACGAGAATGCATTTAAAGCATACACAGTTCAAGGAAATGTCCTAGGGATTAGACAAGTTATTGATTTTCAGGAATGGGTAATGACGAGCTATTTTGGTCGGGAGGGGGGGGGGGGGAAGGTCTACATGCAAAAGTCGTCTCTGCCTAAATATCTCGAAACATCTCAAGTCAAAATCTAAGTTCAAATTGAGATTTTGCTTAAATCAGAGTCTAGCTGGATTTTAGAATCAACCATCGTAATTTTAGCTCTTAAAAAATACAGTTAATAAATTCAGAATGGTGTTTTTATTGGGTGGTACCGATTTTGAGTCCAGCCACTTATTGAAATTACTTCATAGACGCAATCATGGCAATATTTGTTAAAATGAGATTTAGCTCAAATTGAGATTCTTTGGGAGATCGGCGCCATCATTATTTTAGAGATATCTATCAAAAGAAGGCTACTTTTTCTGAAATATGTAAACGGCTAAAGGTGTTTTAAAAAAAAAGTTAAGTTACCAATTTTCTAGGGCTCTTTTCAGCTGTTAGGCCGCTCAAGCACTCTTTGACATTTTTTAACTTCTCCCGGTCATTGGGCTACCTATGGAAACCTACACTCTTGTCTCCCTGTGGAGAATATATTTCTCTCCTGTGGGTGTGGCAGCCAACATCGATCTGTGGCGCCCAGGAATAGACACTGCCCTCACAGGTACCATTTTACACCATGTTGCAGTGGAGCATGTGGGTCTTGCTCAGAGAATTAACCAGTGGTCCAGAGGGGGTTGAACCCAGGACCTCTCGACCCTACCTCTAGGCCACCGCTCCGCTTTTATACGCTGATTTACTGTGAATACTAGTACATGGTAGTAAAATCAAAGTCGCGATGTTCTTTTGACTACATGTACATACACAGGGATTCTATTTGTTAAACAGGCCCTGCAGCAAATATATGCAATACGGACTTACTGTTAAAAACGGTTACTAGTATCATATCGGTGTGATTTGTAATGACAGTATGTAAAACCATGTGCAACCGAAGAAATCGTTAATTCTAGATTTCTAACCTCAGCCAGTAGATTCTATTAATCACACCGTGGAAGCATTCAATGAGAAGTGAGACTGTCGGGTCTATATAATTATATACTCGTACACTGGTTTTAACTGTTTTATCATTGCAGTGTGTGTGTTTCAACGATTTTGTTGATAGGCCCCAGAGTTGGTCCTGCAAATTATTTGGAGGAAGAAGATTAAAGGGTCAATTAATATCGCATAGGAATTAATTTAATATTTCAACTCCTTTCCCTCAAATTGATAAATATTATTAAGTATTACACACGTATCTATTTCATGTGCTACACAGAGCACAGGACTTAAAGTGTATAGAGCTATATCTTACGGTCATGTAATGATACAAGTGAAGACTACCTTAATTAAAGCTCTGGATGGGTTCCGTGTACTTTGATTCAATCGGCGAAAAAACAGACAATTCTTATAATTTCAACCGTCGACTTAGGGTGTTCTAGAACACTTTCGTATGAAAACGGACAATTCGCATGTCCGATAAATCACAGAGAGTTTCTTTTAAAGCTGAAGCGAAAAATGATCTAATGTACATGAAAGTATACTTGTTTTTCAGTTTTTGGTGTTTTTTTTTTTTAAATATCGCCAGATATAGCTCTATACACTTTACTAGTGAAATTCAAAGACCTAAAATAGGTTTTTGAGATTGTATCACAAACAGTTTGAGTTTTGATTTCCCCATTTTTCGTTTATTCCAGATGTAATATATATATATATTATTATTCATATAAAAAGAGCGAAAAATGGTCGATGTCAAAACTGTAATTTTGTGATTCAATCCAAGTTCTTATGTTTGCACGGATTCAGCTTAATTGTATTGGAAAATAGTCCCTGATTAATATTCAAGCCATTGTAAAATAATTATATGATATTTCACTACAAAATAGCGACGAGACACTAATCCACCTGTAACAGGCTCACCATGTTGCCCTAGTCGCATTTTTTATACGCGATCTATTTGAACTGAAGTAAACACTGCACTACTTTATTCAATACAAAACCACGTGTTTCCGTATGTTTACATTTGATTTTGCAACTACCGCGCAGCTGACGTCAGATACAGTATAAGCGCCGATTGGTTGACAACAACTCGGCCTATTAAATATTCATTATATTGTTCACGCACAAGGTCGATTTTGATTGGTTGATTGGACTTTCAGTGATCAGCCCGCGCGGAGAGCCGTTTTGCCTTGGTTTGCCTACATCAAGTTTACGGTGTAAATTGACCCAAGCAGGATTTCAGGACTGTGTTGCTGTACTTTTGAAGACTATAAAGATGGAAATGGCTAAGAGGATCGAGTTGGAGCGGCGAGGCAGGAAGGAGGACGAGGTATGTGTTTTATTTGAGACTCGAGATGACTTTGTTGTCGTGTGGTGGGGGAGAGTTTATCATATTGATGCATGGGCATGTGTGTCCATTTTCTTGGGACCAACATCAGTAATGACACTGTAATTACGCGAATGTGTGAATTCCGTTGAGGCTAATTTTATCTTCATCACTTTATTGATCTAAAACCAATCTGTCCAAGCTAACACCTCACAAATAATGGGTCCAGTGTTTTGTCTTGGCTACCTGTTAGTGTTTACAAAATTATTGCTGACCAGTTTTGTTTTAGGAAACTCGGACAGCAGATTGAGATTGACTATCAAACATGGATTCACAGAAAAATTACATTCTTTATTATGCATAATACAGTGTCATTACATCTGTTGAACGTTTGAAACTCTTGTTGTGAAGATGGAAGCTTGGAATAACATGTCACTTCAATTTCCACTGTTTTGAGACACTTGTGTCAATGTTTGAAGATATTTTCATTCGTACAACTTTTCCAAATAGATGTAATGTTGTCCCTAAGAACTTCGACACGTCATTTACTAGGTAACAAGTCCACTATTGCTTTAATTTCCACAGAATCATTCTGGCCTAACAGTCACGCATGTATATTGTCGCCATTTTGTTGTCACTTGTGGTTCTTTGTTAATGCCATTTACGCGTGATTAGCTCAGATTATTGCCAGCACTCTTACACAGAGCGGTGTTTTTTAGCATGTTTTAGATGAATTTCGACGTAATATTTGAGTATCGCGCGCAGATTTCGTATGAATCGTTGAGCACTCATCATGGCGTTTTCAAAATAACAAAGTTGGCAGCCATGTTGAATTTTGAAGGATTAATTTTGATTTCTGCAAATATGACAGGCTGCTGGGCCGTTTCGGACGCATAAATGGCTAAAATTCTGATATATTCACATGTTATGAATCAAATCATGAGTTGTTACGGCCCAGAAATGTTAAATCGCCAGAAATTATTGCCGCACGCTTTTGCGTCATTTGACCTACTTTCGCATCTTCTTCTAAATCGGTCATTTTGCCGGCAGTTTATTTGCGATTGCAAACTCAGTTCGTGTTTATTCCGTAATATTACGAAAATTTTCTTAACGAAATACTAAAAGGTTTATGTTAAGCTTGATATACATATATGCTGAAGCTAACTTTTAACAATATTGCCAAAAAATAGCAAAGACCTGTCGTGGAAACCTCCTAGGTCCGCCATGTTTGTTTTTGAGGTCGAAATCACCCATGTGAAACGCCGAACAAAATCCTTAAATTCTACTAAATTCGCCTGCGCGATCAACAATTTTATCCACCGCAGATGAATAATGAGTAGTATCACTAACGATTACCATTCCTCATTAATGGAATTACTGCCTAGTTAACGCGTCTAGTATCGAAATGTTGCACAGAAAATGGCGTACGGTTCGTTATGGCGGTCTGATAGCGACTTCAATATGAATGTAGTCGATGCGAAAATAACTGTCAAGTAACGCGTAGTAACACAAATTTTCAGAAATAATTGTTATAACTAACTTTGATCAATGGGAAATTTGTAAATGATTAACGCAGAACTTATATAAAAGATCAGATGTCAAATATCTCAATTTATTTGTGCATTTTATGGTATTGATCAAGAACTATTTTGTCCCGCGCAGCAGCAAACGTAGTAGTGAGTTATGCGGTTGTATGCAAATAAACCGTGACGTCACAGTATAAAACGAAAGTAGGATACTGACTTAGTTGATATTTTTTCAGATCGCCGAGTTAAATCTAGATAACTGCAGATCTCAACAAATCGAAGGATTAACAGATAGTTACACATTGTTAGAATCATTAAGTATCATCAATGTTGGTTTGACGTCATTAAAAGGATTTCCTAAACTCCAAAGTCTCAGAAAGGTAAGCCTAAAGATTTATACACCCCTCAGTTGCAACCTAGGCCCCATTCCGACCATGGGGGAGACAGACAGCGATTTTTGCTTTTGGGTTGTTGAAACCCACGCTGGGGTACAGCTGATGGTAGAATATCCGGTATTTCGCAGGTCCCTAACAACAAAATATTGTCTCCAAGATGTTAGTTTGGAGAAAAAAATCCCCCACATTTCCCTGTCAGTGCGGCGGAAGCTTGATATGGTTAAAATACGACCATTTCCCTAGCTATTCACCGACCATCCTTAGGTTTGGGGTCCGTGGTTGCAATTGACTAATTCATTACTGGCAGCATTAGCGACTTGATGTGTAATTCAGTATTAAATTGTTTGGTTAAAAACAAGTTGGCTACTGTTGTTAAAATCAAAATTAGAAGTGTGCTGATTTTTAACACAGCAGTGTTTTCATGTACCTTATAAAGTTGACTGCACAAAAATTACTGAAAGAATGAATGACAAAATGTAGCCGACAATCATGTTCAATTAGCCAGTTGATTTTCTGTCTATGGCCCATTTCTACCCCAATGTGAATATTGATTGTGACGGTGTTTGTCTGATGATAGTAAATTAATTTTACTTTCTTTGATTTTGGAACCCTTACTACAGTCCATTCATGATTCAAAGTTAATGATAACGGTTGTAAACATCAGCTCGCCAGTCAGGTAAAATATGTAAAACTGGTTATACCGAGTTAATGCTAGTTCCCTCAATTCTTTCAAATGGGATAGTTCCCTCATTAGAATTACTTATTCAATTGACTCGAGTCTTGTATCAGATAAATTGACACATTGGATATATACAGTGAAAGGGCTTCCACTAAGCTCTAAAAGTGAAAAGTCAAAATGACTCTTGACTCTAAATTGTCAAGAGTCGTCAAAATATTGCTTGAAAATTTGTATTATAAGTATAGATGAGTACTATTTAATTGAAATAGCCCAAAACTGTAATTATTTAAGAATTAAAATAGAACTTATAATTTAGTACTGGCTATTTCAATTAAACAAATTTATATATATTATAAGTACCAGTATAATAGTTTACTCGACACTTGAGCTTAAATTTTCCAGAGTCAAAATAGGCACTTTTGTCAAAGTCAATAGTCAATTGTAATGCAGTTTCAAGAGTCAAATGAAAGCCCTGAATTACTATTGTTGACATGGTTATTTGTATTTACAGTTGGAACTCAGTGATAACAGAATATCATCAGGATTGAATAATTTAACCGGCTGTATTAACCTAACACATCTCAGTCTTAGTGGTAACAAAATCAAAGACTTCGAACCATTGGAGGCATTGGTAAGTTTTTTTAACTTTGATAATTCAGGCAGTATGTATGTTGTAGAAAGTTATTTAAAAGTGACTTTAGCCTTTCGGGAGTTTGTTTAGGCTGAAGCTGATAAGCCTTTTAAGCTATTGCTCCTTGTTAATCTAATCAAGCCTATAACGCTGCAAGAACAGGGTTTGTTCCTGTGGCCACACAATTATATTTCCAGTTACAAGGCCTGTGACACGCCCCCACGAGTCTGAGAAGGTAGTCAGTCGGAACTCTATATGTATGTTCTTGCAGTCGGTTAATGCATTCCGACTATACTACCCACAGTATTTATTCTGGTTATTTACTGACTTTTGCTGTCTCGATTATTTCGGTAAATGTGCTATTACTGTAAGGCGAGAAAGTGCAAAGTCATACCAGCGTATGACCTCTCAAATCTATTTTTAGCATCACAGTCTTGATGGATAAATTTTGTACGCTTTTTCTGAACAGGGAAACCCTGTTCAAAAAGTCTGCTAGCAATATTAGATGACCTTTATTGGTTTTGAGGTCAAAGGTCACTGTCACCTTATTATTTCCGAATATTGGGCTGCCATGGGAATATGTGACGATGAGGCTTTACAAACATATATTATCTTGTTTAATCAGTATACTGAAAAATCATTTAATTGGTACACAATTTTGTGCTTGTGGTATTAAAGTAAAATTAAAATCACCATTTCGATGGTATGTTAATTTGTGGATTTTGCCTTTCATGTAATACGTACAAGTGTCAATTATTGTTAGATGAGATTTGCTTTCGTGGTGAAAGGTGAACCATGTAATCCACGAAATTTGATCCCCCATGAAAATTAATGATTTTACAGTAAATATTTTATTGTATTTTCAGAAGGATTTACCCAACCTCAAAAGTTTAGATTTGTTTAATTGTGAAGTCACGAATGCCGAGGAATACAGAGAAAAAATCTTTGAATTACTGACAAATTTGAAATATTTGGATGGTTATGATCGTGATGACCAGGAGGCAGAAGATGATGAGGATGAGGGTAAGTTTACGTATTATTTGCAGCATTTGTTCTTGCTATTTTGGGAAAGTACCGGGTACCAGTCAAATTGGGAATTTTTGTGCGTAAAATCCTGAAATTGGGAATTTTTGTAGGAGAAATGATAACATAGGGATTTTTTGTCTGACTAATATACCTTGGATTATATAATTTATATTATGGTGATTTTTAGTTGAAATAAGAGTGAAATTATCTTTTTGTTATTTTCACTGTTTTGGAAATGGTTCAAGTATTGTGCAGAAAATTAAACACATCGTCAACAGCACCGGTCTTCAAAATATGCGTCATGTTGTGATGTTCTAGTTTTGTGGATTTTCGGTGAGAGATCTTATTTTATTTCACTCATTATCACAGAAAATCTTGATTTCTGTGATCACTCAGTGAAATAAATTCGATCTTGCACCAAAATCAACAAATATCCTCTGTATTGATTGTTTCACAGCCCTGACAGGGTATCATAGACTCATGAAAATTGGGAAAAAACCCAAAACTGAATCATTCTGTCTTGCAAATATAAAGTATGTAAATGTATTGCTGCTAGTGTGAGACTTGAAGTGCTAAGCAGTAGTCTTGATGACCATATTTTCATGTCGATCGTGTACAAAGAGTTGAAATTGTACAATTTTACCTAGGCAGGGAATTTTTCATCGGTAGGGAAGGGGCTTTTTCTTTAAATTTGGGAAAAAATAACTGATAATTTTTGAAAGGTAAGAAAAAACTTGATTTAAATTGGATTTTATGGGGAAAACTGCATGATTTTAAAGAATTTTCATGAGGGGAAGGGGCCTGTAAATGGCCCCTGCTACATGGCTTGACACTAACTATTTTTGTTACTGGTCCTCCAGAAAAGAAATATAAAATTTGTAAAATAAATAATACAGTTTCTGGTCCTTCAACACTTTCACTGGTCCTTCTTGATTTTCACTGGCCTTGGACCAGGGAACCAGTGTTAGTCTCTAGCCCTGTGCTATAGAAGGAAAAAAGCCCTGCTAGGTAAATGTTAGCAAAGGCCTATGTTACAATTCAGTACCTAACCAGCACCATAAGACTGAAACTAAAGTATCAAGAGCTGAAGCACAAAGAGAGAGTGTAAAAGAGTATTACCAAAGTACAGAGAGACCATTTCGCTACAGCAATAGCGTAATAGAACTACATCAATAAAACGAAAATTTAATTTTCCCTTGAAAAAACTTTGAGTCTTTGAATTTAGGTGTGAGAATTGTATGTGAATATGGCGATACCTAAAATGTAATATATCGGGTCGTTTTACACTGTGTTATTTGGTCTGTACTCTATGATAAGGCATAATAAAAAATATCAAATTTGACACTTCAATCATTTATTATTTCAGATGGTGTTGATGATGAAGAAGATTTTGATGAAGAAGAAGATGGTTTAGACGACGAAGAAGGTGAGAATTTGGTTGCTAGGGTGATGTTTGTGTTGCTATACTGGCGTTTGTGTGGCTAGGGTGATGTTTGTGTGGCTAGGGTGATGTTTGTGTTGTTAGGTTGATGTTTGTGTGGCTAGGGTGATGTTTGTATTGCTAGGGTGATGTTTGTGTTGCAAGCGTTTTGACCTTCATCTTGACCTATTTTTGGACTTAGAGTTATCTCCCCTTTAGTAATTTTACAATAAAATTTTGTCTGGAGCGCATCTTCAAAACTATTTAACATATTGACTTGAAATAGATGGCAACTTGGAGAAGTGCATTGACAAAGAACCATAACTCTGTCTGTCTTAAATTTTGAATTATTTCCCCTTTAATGTTTTTTTTATAGTCAAATTTGGCTCGAGTATATCTTCAAAACTATTTAACATATTGACTTGAAACTTGGAATATAAATAGATGGCAACTTGGAGTTCTAAGTGCAATGACCAAGAACCATAACTCTGTCTGTCTAAAATTTTGAATTATCTCCCCTTTAGTATTTTCAGAATCAAATTTTGACCGGAGTGTATCTTCAAAAGTGTTTAAGATATTGCCTTAAAACTTGATATATAAATAGATAGTAGCTTGTAGAAGTGCAGGGACCAAGAACCATAACTCTGTCTGTCTTATATTTTGAATTATCTCCCTTCAGTATTTTCATGATAATTGTTTATCCGGAGCGTATTTTCAAAAGTATTTAAAATAACAATGGCAATGAATATCCGGATATAAAAATTGAAAAAAATCTTATCTCTAATAGACCTTACGGAGGAAACTGTCAAGGGTATGCTGCAGAAAAATATAGATACTGTAGATAGATAAAACATCCATCGTCACCTAGAACAATGGAATAGAATTGATGTCGGTACATTGTTTATTTGGGGGATATGTTTATTTCTTTTCTTTGACACATCCCAATTTTTTTTTTTTTTTTTGGACAAACTCTGAACTTTTAAGTCGAACCTTTGATTAATTATGTGTGCATTCATGTACATAATATTGAAATATAGCTATTTTATAAGGCAGTTTTTAAAAAATCCCCTAAATTCCCCTTTTTCTTCAAAATGACGCGAAATTCCCCTACCTGAGGGACCCGGACAAAGAACCATAAAAACCTGTATCACCAGATCACACATGAAGTCGATCAAGGCACTGCTTTCAAATGTGGCATATTCGTTATTAAACCATAATAAGCCCCTTATAGTGTCAATGCCATGTAACACTATCAAACATTTTAACTGAATAATGGCCCCTGATTGACTTTTTATGGACATGGCTTCCACGGGGGCATAAGCGTTTATTGAACGCAGTCTTGTTTGCGTGCTAAAATCACCAAAAAAGCAAATCTTTCCAATTTCCCTTTCAAGGCAAAGTACACACAGTAAAAAATGACTGCCTTTCCTTGTTTCAAAGTACTCAAATCTTGAAATCAGTTAACTTGTTGTCTGGTGGCTATTTACCGATAACTCATTCAATTTTATCCAC
Organism: Spisula subtruncata; assembly: GCA_963678985.1. Taxonomy (NCBI): domain Eukaryota; kingdom Metazoa; phylum Mollusca; class Bivalvia; order Venerida; family Mactridae; genus Spisula; species Spisula subtruncata. The sequence continues at coordinate 14,187,644 of OY787677.1, read as the reverse complement.
ATTTTTCTGATTTTCCCTTGCAAAATTATCGAGACTTCAGAACAAGTGTACTGGAACGCGGAGTTAGAATTCTTTTCCTGCTTTGCGATTGGCTTACAAATGTTTTTAACTTATTAAACAATTTGAATGTACAGGTGATGAGGATAACTTTTAAAGTAGCCAGTGCTGGTGACAAAGTGTTATGAACTCAACATTATGATGATTATGTTTACATTATTAAACAATTATAATGTACAGGTGATGACGATGATGATGATGAAGTTGAACAAGATGATGACGACGATGACGATGATGAAGATGGTCTAGGTGATGATGACGACGACGACGATGATTTAGATGAAGAAGAAGATGATGAAGAAATACAGGAATCCAATCTGAAACTGTTGCAACAGTCAGGAGATCTCGAAGTAAGTTCAATAAGGAGTACAAACTCTGTTAGCGCTATTTCTCATTATAGGTGAACCATTGGTTAGATTTTAATGAAACTTTGTATTGCTGTAACTGATCAGTACCAAGTCTTATTGCATGGTCTTATATTGACTTTGGGGCCAGAGGCCCTCAGGTTGGGAAATTTTGTGTCATTTTGAAAAAAAATGGAATTTTGTCTTTTATTAATATTAATATTTTCAAAGTGTTAATGGCTACATATATTTACTGCACAAAAAGCCAATTCCAAGCTATAACAACATGCTGCTGAACAGCATTTACAAATGTTGAGGCTCTTCATTGACTTCCAAAAAAAAATACTGCCCTAAAATGAGGGTAGTCAAATGACTGAAATGAGGGCCCTGTAACAATGGTCAGATTTTAATGAAACGTGGTATGACTGTTACTATGTTACTGATCAAGTCTTATTGTGCATAGCATTGGCAGACATTGGTCACATTGATTTCAAGGAGTTATGGCCCTTTGTTTTTTTACACTGATAAATTTTGCCCACACTATTAGTAGTACCGGTCTTCAATTTTCATGACTGATTAGTATCAAGCTTACATATCGCTGGCTTTGAATGAGAAGGTCGTAACTACATAATCGATATATTGAGAAAACAAGAGAAAACTGTCTGTAATTTACTCTTTACTATGGGTGGGAAAACAAGTTTTTAAAACTTCATTTTGGTCAACATGACAATATCCGATTTTCATGAAATTAGGCTCATTAGAAGCGCCTTGTGAAGCAAAATTTAAAAAATGTATGAGTCTTATAAGGTTGTAAGTAGTAGTTACGACCTTCTCATTCTAAGCCAGCGATATATCTTTGGCAGAAGAAGCTTGGATAATTTTTTTTTAGGAGTTATAGCCCTTTGTGTTCTACACAATTTTCTGCTATATTTCTCTGTAATTATTGGTCGGATTTCAATGAAGTCGCATTAGTAGCAATAGAAGCTATGAAGAACATTTGCACTCTATGCTCAAAGTTAGGTGAATTTGTAAAACCAGAAATTAACAAGGAAAATAGAAGTAACTCCACTTTAATATGCAGTGTTTTTTCTTGCTTTTGGGAAAGTACCGGCTACCAGTCAAATTTGGAATTTTTGTGTGTAAAATTCTTAAATTGGGAATTTTCTTAGGTGAAATAATGACATTGGGAATTATTTGGTCAGGCTCAGATGACATATTGTTGAAAAGCGAAAAGATGGCAAGTTCTCTATAATTTTTCTAATTATTGAGGTAGCTTCGCAGTTGATTTTCTCCGTTTTGGGTAATTCTTTTCTTGCAAATTGGGAAACATGGTCAATATTCCTGATTGAGAAAGTACCTTTTATGGGTACTTTACAAAGAAGGTGAATATATGCTGATAGGAGTACTCGGCAGGTATGAAAATACACGGTGCACTTTGTATATTACAGGATGAAGAAGATGATGAAGATTTTGAAGCTGATGGTGCCGAGAATGAAGATGATGAGGATGATGTAGAAGATGAAGGTACCATTATCTTACATCTCGTATTCTGGGGTGGTATTCAATGGTGGTCTTACTGTAAAATCATTCATTTTTGTGAAGGATTAAATTTCGTGGATTTTGTGGTTAATGTTCAACAACAAAATCAAAGCCCCACGAACAATAATTTTGACCCTTATATTTATTACCTGAAATGTAAAATCAGTGAATTTACGTCCCATCAAAATGGTATTTTTACCAAAGCCACAAAATTTTGTCCTTACTGAAATTAAATGACTTTACAGTATTCAATTAAGTGGTTCTACAATCCCATATTAATATGGAATTCAAGATCTGTACTATATAGAACGAATCTTGCTGCAGAAAAGAAGTTATATATATGAGGAAAATTGTGCCTCAGTTGATCGATCCCCTGTTAATTGGAGAATAAGGATAGCCAATCGTATTGTCAGTTACTGACCAAGGGTTAAATATGGCGTGATATGATTGGTTGTCGTTATTCTTTAGTCAAGTAAGATCAATATTGTATATCACCCTTGATGTTGCCTTTTGTCTTGGCTAAATTTTTCGTGGTCGGATTTGAACCTTTTTTCAGGGTCCTGTTTTTATCCTTTTTCTGAACCCCAAATTTTCAATATTTTCTGAGCTAAACTGTTAAGAGTTTTGCTGTGAGTTCCGAATAAAAATTAATTTTTTAAAAAGTTTGAATTTTCATTGGTATCAAATTCAAACTATGATTTTAATTTAAATCTTAATTTGAGCAGAGATTTCTACTTGAGTTGCATCTGGAGAGCGGCCAGGGGCAAGATCAAGTACCTCTATGTCCCAACTTAGCTTTTAGACTAAATGGTTGGCCCTAGGATCTTAAACTTTATATTGAGGTTAGCCAGCAACAATTGACACCTTTTGGTTTTGAGTTCAGTAGGTTAAAGGCCAAGGTCACTGTTACCTTTAACAATTCCTACTATTTGGCTTTGATGGGGACAAACCTATGTAGAGTATACCGGTAGTACTGAGTATTATACAAAAACTATTTAATTTTGCTAAATCAGGCACATAGTTCAAATCCTCAAATTTGGACTGCTGCACATGACTGACGTGTTAGTTATATGTCTCATTTCAAATATTCCAAGTATCCACGAGAAAACTGCATAATTGCTGTAAATGTACCGTAATAATTAAATGGCTTACATATTATTTTCTCTTTTACAGATGATTCTGAACAGCGTGGTACAAAAAGGAAACATGAAGACGAAGAAGAGGAATCGTGAAAATGTTATCATTCATTTCATTGGACAATATTCATAAAAAGACTGCCATTGCCTCATTCATATCCAATCACAGATCATGTTACATCTCATCTATAAACTGTATTTAAATTTGAGAAGTGTGTGTATTGTAAGGAGCATTCTGATTGGACGTCTCGTCTTCATGAATCAATTTCATTGGACAAAAAACATTTTGGATGTGAGAGTGTTTCGTCTGTTGAGACTTTATATGTTACTTGTATTATTTACTATGCTGAACAATATAATATGATCTTGTTTGTTGATTTCGCGTTAAACGATGTTTTATTACCGTACTGCTCGTCAATATCAAATCAATGACTATGGGAAACGAAAACCGTGCCTTAAATGGTAAAATGCATGAGTTGGGCTGAAGGGTAGTAAAATAGAAATGGAAACTTTAGTAGGTAATATTTTTAATACAGAAAAATGTGGTCTTTTTAAAAAACGGAAGAATCTGAAAAAATGACTGTTGATAAAAAGGGGAGTTAAAATCAATTATAATTATTTTGCACTTTTTCCGTCCATTATGCATTTGTCAAGAAAAAGGTCATGTCATGGGTCAAAGGGGGGCTGGGTACAATTGAATTTGTTTCCAGGTGGTAACTTACGTAGGGTATAAATGTGTTTAAGTATTACTTCGGTAAATTTATGTTAGAAATATTTCTTGGACCTATATGTATCAAAACAGCTCTCCCTTTTGAAGTTGATATCTTGAACCCTTACCTTTCCCAAAGAGTTGGCCCTCAAATTTTCCCCCAATGTTGTTTTGTATTGATGGAATCTATACTACTAACTCACCTTTTGGTCAATTTAATTTAGACTCTTTAGTCCCTCGGACTTTGTTGCCCGCTGCTGCTGTAAGAATGTGTCAATAAAGGTTGAACGAATGTATTGTACGGTTTACGTCACGTTGACCAGGCTCGTGTTCTCAGGGTTTCTGTAGGCCTGTTTTGTTTTCCCGATATTGTAAAAATGTCATTAGGACTCAAATAGTCATATGTGGTTCAAATAACATGACTGTTTAGCGAAATGCTTATGAATTCATTTCATATGTAAGCAAAGCACCGAGAGACCTGTTGATAGTCTCCTGAATTTTTACCATTGAAAATGTTCGCTAAATCTAAGTAATGTTGTCTCAATATATCCTAATTTGTAGACTTAATGGCGTACATTGACTAATCATTATACTGTTCACTTTACCATTAATTGATCTCGAATCTTGGACTCATATATTCATGTCACACTGTTCACAATATATGTAACGCTACATGAGAGACCAGGTTTGCTCTCAAACTTGACCACCTATATCACTCTTAGAAATAAAAGCTGCTCCACGGAACATCATGTTATGATTAATATTAATATTGATTAAACTAATTATGTCAATTAAAATAGATTTGCAGGTTTGTTGTTCAAATAAGTCGCATATTTGATAAATATTTCTGCTAAGTAATTCCTTGTTTAATGATATTGGGCATTTTTTTGGATGATATTTTGTCTAGTTTTCATTCATTGTCGACTTAAAGCCTAGGTAACCAACGTATGTGTATATCTTTGAAAACGTTTGATAAAGTCAATTCAAGCTTTTGATTGATCAGTTTTCAAAACGAAAGCATCTGATTGGTCGACCATCACCTTACCACTAAATTGAATGCAATTGTATTTTTGTTGAGTTAGTTATGATGACTGTAAATATCTAGTTAAGCATGAATACAGACAGGTCGTTCATTTATTAAATGTTTCATTTTATTCTCAACTGTATATTCTATATGTTTGTGTCATTTCTTTTGTTTTTGTTAAAAGGAACGGATTGTCCCGTGATCATTGAAGGTTTCATTTTGTTTGCAAGCCTGTGCACTTCAGTTCTTACCAAGACAACTCTATGTCATTTCCATCAACAACTTAAACCTCCAAATACGCTTCTTTTTATCCTGATTCTGAAATGTTTTTACCACTTTTCGTAAGTTGTGAAAATTTGGATCAAGGATAAAAAAGGAGCATACACAGTGGTCAGAATTTGATACCTTATAACTTGTAAATTGTTGTTGGCTAATCCTGGAGTTGTGATTGGAAAGATACACAGACATTCGTGAACAGAGAGATCTAAAAATGTTCATTGTCGGGTATATCACCTGATACCTTGGTTTTAAAGTCTAGTACCCCCTGGTCTATGTTAACAGTAGCACACTAAATGGCCCCTTGTATCTATAGACCTTATTTGAATAAAAACTTTATATTCAAATCTTGTTGACATCTGAATAAAACAAAACCATGCTAAATAAAAACTTAATGTTTCTTTATTTTATGTGACACGATTTCATTGTAATTTCTTTATTCTCGGTGTTATAAAGATAATTAATTGTACCAAAAACTGTTTTTGTATCATTTTGGTGGAATACACTGAATCTTAAGATTGTCTGTATTTATGTTAAACTAAGAACATTAAATAAAGTTTTAAATATGTACAGAAATGTTTCAGAGCTTATTTTTAAATACACCCTATATTTGACCAATATAGAAGACTTTCCATTGACCGTGTTATCGGTGCACCTCTTGATATAATCTTGCTGATCCAGATGGACAACTATTAGGTCACAAACCACTAAATAAATTTGTTCTTTAACTCAATGTAAAGTTACAATAGTCAGTCCCAGGTTGATACATGTTAAAGTCTATGGCCAGGTGGCAGACATATATCAATGAAAAGAAGGGGCTACCAGCTTTAAGAAAATACCAAAAAAACAGGGGGTCACGCATCATATAAGAAAAAAAATGTTGTCCGCTAGTGGTGATATTTTCAGTCGCGCAGACCGACCAAATCCGGGTTTTACCCTACCCTACTTTCGCTCTGGTATTTTGGCCAAAATATGTAAAATAAAACAGTTTCAATACATCACATACATGTATACAAAGCCTGTAAACCCAATGAGATGATTCCAGTTCCACCTTGTCAAAGCATACTACCATTTAAACACAATCACAAGTTTATTTAGGGACTACTTGAGTGTATCCTATTTTGGTTCGCGGAGGCATTTAGTGGTTTGTAACCTATTATGGGATTCACATTCTTGTAGATGCATTGTGGGATACACATTCCTGTAGATGCATTGTGGGATACATATTCTTGTAGATCTATGCATAATGGGATACACATTCTTGTAGATGAATTATAATGGGATACACATTCTTGTAGATTCATTATGGGATACACATTATCGCAGATGCATTATGAGATACATATCCTTGCAGGTGCATTATGGGATACACATTCTTGTAGATGCATTATGGGATACACATCATTCTTGTAGATGCATTATGGGAAACACATATTCTTGTAGATGCATTATGGGATACATATTCTTGTAGATGCATTATGGGATACATATTCTTGTAGATGCATTATGGGATACACATTAAGTTTAAACTGACACAACAACAAAGACAGTGTACAGTTTAGCAATCTTTATGTACAATCATAAATATATTATCACTTAACGTTATACATTGATTTTATCTCACAGTTTGCAAGCATTAAAAGTTGAAGTATAAAATGATACACAAACTCAAAACTTACAAAGATGACAAAATTATACGACAGAAAATGTGCGATATTTGTTCCTATACTTGTCGCGCAAATGTTAGAACAAACACTCCTCCCTCAGTTGACATATAAAGATAATTTTATATAATAGGAGCCAAATTGAAACCTGGTCACCCAGCAAACAGTTGTATTCAGGGTTACACAGTATTGTTTTAGTATCAATACAACCCGTTTGACAATTGAAAACGAATCATATAGGAATTGAATATTGAGAATTAATTAAAACTTTTGCGCTTTAGAGACTTGCTATATAATTATTTTCAAATATTATTAATCAATTAAGAGCAATTATAATTAATCATGATTTCAATGTGCGGTCTTGTTCATTGTATAAAATTGATCAACGGTAATTGTACAAGCTAGCGGTATACTCCAGAGAAGACCCCAACTTTACAATCAATTTCACAGTTACCCAGAATGAGGGATGAAATGAAAATACCTTCTACGCAACATGGACGCGTCATAATGTATAAGCGTATGAAAACTATACAGACAGAACATATATATAATTATCAAGTTATCACAATGGAAACAATGCAAGGAACAGTAGTAGATGTCTACTAGATGATATTGTAATACAGATATATAACAATATACATAGAACCATACTCAACCAACAACACAACCTATCTTACATACACTTTCTCACCATATACTCTCATACTCTTATACATAACACAAAGTCATGTCAACTGCCAGGCCTAGTAAATTTCAGCCTTGTGTCTGATTTCAGGTTTTTGAATCCTGAAATTTTCCTTCTTTGTTCAAATTGAAAAGTGGAATTTCAGGCTGTGGAACCAGGGGTTTCAGGCTTGAGAATGATTGCTTATTACCAGGCCTGACATCACATGAAAACCACTAGGTATTCAAAGAAGGTCTAATCTCTGTTGAAACTAGCTGACAACTCGGCTTCAATTTTGAACCAGCACACTCAAAATCCCTGGTTCACCAACTTCATGTGTGAAATTGTGCATTTATAAGCAATCTGTAATCATAACTATTCAATCAATTGTTCGGTGACACCAGCGATACAACAATATAGACAACTGCCATTGAACTTAATTCATGATGTATGCGTTTAATAGTACATATATTTTTAGTGATATCTCACAGTGTCCTGCTCATACTATGTCAACAAATCATACCAGGTTGTCTCAAAGTATGGCCGTACATGTTGTAGCAAATATCGTGTGAAATCAACAAAGTGTTCAACAAAGCATTAATGATGCACCAACTTATGTTAGATTTTGTAGCAGAGAAATTTTCTAGCACTTTCATGATTTGATCAGTGATTATAATTTACACATCGAACATTTGTATAAAGCATTTGAAGCATACAGTCAAGTTGGAATGTATAACTTTAAACAGTAGAATTAGGATTTTCAAAGCGGGAAAAGTTTCCACAGTCTCTTAGTTAGTTCCAGGTGGCAAATATACTTGAACAATAACTACTTACAGAGAAATTAGTAAAATTACGATATGCTAGCATATTATTTATATATTTGAATACAAAATTCAAGATATCTGTTGACAGCCAAAACGCTAAGAATGTGAGAAAACAATAAATACAGAAACTTACATAAGCCCCATAAATACACTTCCGTAATCACATATAAAGGCATTCTTCAATTAAATTTCAATAAAGCAACATGAATGAACATGTGAGAAAAACATAATAGAAGAATATAAATCTGTCAATAAAACAGAGAAATACATTACATGTTGCCTTTTTGTATACACATGACATTATTTATACAACAATAAGGCCCCTCAAAAAATTCATGTTTAGGGCAACCCCGACCATATATCGTTTTTTTAAAAATTTTATTCCGTGACTATCTGTTACAACTTACAGTACAGATGCAAATGATTAATAAAGTATACAATTAGACCAAAATAATTGATATGGCGATCCTGGAAATGTGCTCAAATAGGGTAGGCAGCAAGAATTTGTTTAATTTTTCAAATTTAACTTGTACTGAACTATGAGCATTCTGTATTGACTTACAGTGAAATGCCAAAAAGATTGAGGGAAAGAGAAAAAGGGTCAGTACTAGAACCGCAATATCAATGTTCTGGTCTGATCAACACAAACTCAGCATTCCTACATTTTCAGACAGTTGCCCTAAACGCTCAAGTTTTTGCTGGGCCTTAACACAAAAGTTTTCCCACAGGTTGATGTCACCAAGAGATAAGCTTGAGTTATCTCCGCAACACAGACAACAACAATACCCTCCCATATTTCACTATGCACAGTTCCACACCAGCATACATTCTCCCGAGCCTCTTATATCACGTGTTTGTACATTATAACTCCCGCTCTCAAACATTGCAGCACGATTTTTTACTCGCTACGTTATTGTCCGTGGGAGCGACTGTTATAGTTTGTACATTATTACTAGGGGAATTGTCATCGTCCGGGTTATCCTTTTTTTGTTTTTGTGAAACTATTTTGTATATTTCTGAAAATAGAAAAATCAACCATAAGAAATATCTTGTTTCTCTGTTATCCAAGAGGGGGAGGGGATGTTCATAAGGTAATCTTTAGAATTTAAATATGCTTGGAGAATTTGACACGATTTTCGACCTTCTATCATTATAATTTAATAGCAGAGAATTTGTCTATATTTATAATCCCGGGTGTATGCTTTTTTCATAAGCGAGAAGTATCATGAAGACACCTGAGGTGTAATACCAACACAAATCTTAAGGACCGATATTGCACGAGTTGCTTGTGGATATTGATGCATTCAACACAAGAGCCTTGTGATATAAATTCATGCATAAAGCAGTGATTCATTTTGATGTGCGCCCTGCGTCCCCGACGCATACATTTTTAATGGGACGCAAACTTTAATTAATTACGAGTCTGCCAGACGCAAAATTTACGTCACCGTTTACACTGTTTCCGGTCATTGTGACTGCATGTTGATAGATTAGCTCATGACAGTAAAACTTACTGCACTAGAGTTTCGAGATTTTGTTGCCAAATTAAGGGAATTACATTCTATAAGACAAGTTATTAAATAGACATTATATAATTCCATTTGACAAGAGCAACACAAACAGAAAGTTATATGTTTTCAATCATAAACCTCAAAACATATAATATTACAGTGTTTTACCTATAAATATTTATGGGACTCGTTAAATTTAGCTTGGACTCATTGCTTTGAAATATGCGAGTCCCATGGACTCAAAAAATCAAATTTCAAAATGAATCACTGATAACGGTCAGGATTGTTTCAAATTCTCCCAGCTACAGATGTGAACAAAATCACCATATCAATATCCAACAAGAGGGCCCAAAGGGCCCTAGGTCGCTCAACTGTTGCACATTGGTCTAGGTATCAGTACAAATGACATTCTGACCATATTTCATTAAGTTTGGATCAAAACACTTTTTAACAGGGGTCTGTAGAGTGAGCACAAGATTTTTCTAAGATTTGACCTAGTGACCTAGTTTTTGACCCCACATGACCCAGTTTTTAACTTGACCTAGATCTTATGTAGAACAACATTCTGACCAAGTTTCATGAAGATTGGATCAAAACGGTGACCTCTTGAATGAACACAAGCTTTTTTCTAAAACTTGACCTAGTGACCTAGTTTTTTACCCCACATGACCCAGTTTCGAACTTGGCCTAGATTTTATGGAGACAAACATTTTGGCCAGGTTTCATGAAGATTTGATCGAAACAGTGACCTCTGCAGTGAACACAAGGTTTTTCTAAGATTTAACTTAGTGACCTAGTTTTTGACCCCACATGACCCAGTTTCGAACTTGGCCTAGATTTTATGGAGAACAACATTCTGGTCAGGTTTCAAGAAGATTTGATCAAAACGGTGACCTCTGGGGTGAACACAATGTTTTCTAAGATTTGACCTAGTGACCTAGTTTTTGACCCCACCGGTGACCTCTGGAGTGAACACAAGGTTTTTCTAAGATTTGACCTAGTTTTTGACCCCATCTGACCCAGTTTCGAACTTGGTCTAGATTTTATAGAGAACAACATTCTGACCAAGTTTCATGAAGATTGCATCAAAACTGTTGCCTCTAGAGTGAACACAAGCCAATTGACGGACGACTGACGGACGACGGACGGACGACGAGTGATCACAAAAGCTCACCTAGTCACTATGTGACAGGTGAGCTAAAAAGTGTAACTTCATTATTTTCTTTACTTTAGAATGGAATACTGTATTATACATTACCTGTTAATATATTCTGGAAGGCTGTCTCAACGTTTGTGGAATCTAACGCAGATGTTTCAATAAACGACAAAGTATTTCTCTCTACAAAATAAACATTGAAATTATGGTCAACCAATAATACAAGATTCTACCGAGTCCAGTAAGGGTAAGAATACAGTGACTCAGCGATAGAATCTACTATTACAGTGTAAAACAAATTTTAAAGGCTTATAAATACAAACATGTTTGTATTATTTCAAATCTTTAATAAACTCTACCTGTTCTAGCAATGTTCTTTTTGGTACACAGTTATCACCCATGTCACTGTCAAAATGTCCTAACTGGACTGTACTGAGACTCAGGCATAATGCCTAATCTTGACAATTAACAGATCTATGCATTGGGTGCTATTAGCAAATGTCCTAGAAATGAGTTGCAGCTCTGTTTAAGTGTCATTCGTACATACTGCCAGACTTATACTCAGTTCAAACATTGTTCTAATGGAAAATTTAGCTGATTAAACTTCAAATGACTTTATTAATTGTCACCAAACAACTTTCTTTTTCTACAGAAAATTACATTCTTTCGAATATCTATTTCATCGAATCTGGATCATTTTGGAATTTCTAAACTCTATTATTATAGGCCTAACCCCTGTAAAAACAGAATTTTCAGGATTTTTAGAACCCCTATTAAAATCTGAACATACCTGCATAAGCTTTAGCCTCATCAGTGGGTACTGCTCGTAAATGTCGTAAATCACTCTTGTTACCCACAAGCGTTATCACAAAATTATTATCAGCGTGATCGCGTAGTTCCTTTAACCATCGTTCTACATTTTCGTATGTTAGATGTTTTGCGATATCGTAAACTAGCAATGCACCGACAACAATGTTAACATGCGGGTCGGGATCAGGTTGTTGTCTCCGTACCATATCGGGTCTACAATGTTATCAGGCAGGTCAGGATCAGGTCATTGTCTCCATATCATATGTATATAATGTTATAAGGCAGGTCATGATCAGGTTATTGTCTCCGTACCTTATCAGGTATATAATGTTTCCAGGCGGGTCAGGATCAGGTCATTGCCTCCGTACCATATGTATATAATGTTATAAAGCAGGTCGGGATCAGGTTATTGTCTCTGTACCATATCAGGTATATAATGTTTCCAGGCGGGTCAGGATCAGGTCATTGTCCCCTTACCATATCAGGTCTATAATGTTACCAGGCAGTACAGGATCAGGTCATTGTCCCTATACCATATCAGGTCTATAATGTTACCAGGCAGTACGGGATCAGGTTATTGTCTCCGTACCATATCAGGTCAATAATGTTACCAGGCAGTATGGGATCAGGTTATTGTCCCCTTACCATATCAGGTCTATAATGTTACCAGGCAGTACGGGATCAGGTTATTGTCCCCTTACCATATCAGGTCTATAATGATACCAGGCAGTGCGGGATCAGGTTATTGTCTCCGTACCATATCAGGTCTATTATGTTACCAGGCAGTACGGGATCAGGTTATTGTCTCCTTACCATATCATGTCTATAATGTTACCAGGCAGTACGGGATCAGGTAATTGTATCCGTACCATATCAGGTCTATAATGTTACCAGGCAGTACGGGATCAGGTTATTGTCGCTGTACCATATCATGTCTATAATGTTTCTAGGTGGGTCAGGATCAGGTTATTGTTTTTGTACCATATAATGTCTATAATGTTACCAGGCAGTAGAGGATCAGGTTATTGTCTCCGTACCATATCAGGTCTATAATGTTACCAGGCAGTACGGGATCAGGTTATTGTCTCCTTACCATATCATGTCTATAATGTTACCAGGCAGTAGAGGATCAGGTTATTGTCTCCGTACCATATCAGGTCTATAATGTTACCAGGCAGTACGGGATCAGGTTATTGTCGCTGTACCATATCATGTCTATAATGTTTCCAGGTGGGTCTGGATCAGGTTATTGTTTTTGTACCATATAATGTCTATAATGTTACCAGGCGGGCGTGGATCAGGTTATTGTCTCTGTACCATATCAGGTCTATAATGTTACCAGGCAGTACGGGATCAGGTTATTGTTTCTGTACCATATCATGTCTATAATGTTTCCAGGCGGGCGTGGATCAGGTCATTGTCTCCGTACCATATCAAGAATATAATTTAACATTAACGGGTGGTTGAACGACTTAACTGCTGAAAACAGCTCTGAATATATTAGGAGTGTATGGAGTAACGTGTTAGACAACTTACTTCATACCCTTCAGTCTCCTCCTCAGCCGGTTTTTCTCCTGTTGATTTTTTTATGAGTAGCAACTCTCATACCTCCAACTTTCACTGAAATTAAAGAAAAAGTCAATATTAAAGTTTTATTTAACCAGTTTGTTTAGGCTGCTAAGAGTGTTAACAAGGTGTTTTTAAGATTTGACCCTGTGACCTAGTTTTTGACCCAGTTTTGAACTTTACCTTTATTTTTAATAGAGGCAAACAACGTGACCAAGTTTACACGAGGACCCAAAGGCCCATAGGTTGCTCACCTGTCTAAATTACTTTATTAGGTAACTCACCAACGTCGGGTCCCAAGTCCCAAGTGAAAAAGCAGGAGGGCCTACTATAGTTTGCTACTTTATTTTCAGTGAAATAACTGACTACACAATGAAAGTACTTGTTCAACAAGGAAAGCCATCTTTCACCATGTGTACAGTAAATAGTAAATGTTATTTCACTGCAGGAACAGTAAGATGAATTTGAATCCCCAAGATAGGCAGTGCCTCAGTTCATATTAGTACTGTTAGATGCATCGGGGATTTTACAGTACTCAGTAGGCTTACTATAGTTACAGTAAAACTTCGTTCAGACGAGCATCGATATTACGAGCACCCGGCTTATTTCGATCAAATTTCAAAGTCATGCATGCAGCCATAAGTCGCAGGGGGACTTTTGAATAAAAAATCAAGGTTTTCGTCTAAACTCTTTCATAAGTCGCATGTATAGTTTTCAATTTTTGTGAAAGCTGAAATCATGTGCCCATTGTCGTCGGGGGAAATGTGGTGATTTTCAGATAAAGTCGGGAGGAATGTGGTGATTTTCAGATAAAATCGGGAGGAATTTGTGGTTTTTCAGATAAAATCGGGAGGAGTGTAGTAATTTTCAGACAAAGTTGGGGGGAATGTGCTCATTTTCAGATAAGGTTGAGGGGAATGTGGTCATTTTCAGATAAAGTTAAGGGGAATTTGGTCATTTTCAGATAAAGTAGAGGGGAATGTGGTCATTTTCAGATAAAGTTGGGGGGAATGTGGTCATTTTCAGACAAAGTTCGGGGAATGTGGTCATTTTCAGATAAAGTTGCGGGGAATGTGGTCATTTTCAGATAAAGTTGGGGGGAATGTGGTCATTTTCAGATAAAGTTGGGGGAATGTGGTCATTTTCAGATACAGTTTGGGGAATGTGGTCATTTTCAGATAAAGTTGGGGGGGAATGTGGTCATTTTCAGATAAAGTTGGGGGAATGTGGTCATTTTCAGATAAAGTTGGGGGAATGTGGTCATTTTCAGATAAAGTTAAGGGGAATGTGGTCATTTTTAGACAAAGTTGCAGGGAATGTGGTCATTTTCAGATAAAGTTGGCAGGAATGTAGTGATTTTCTGACAAAGTTGGAATGTTACTGGCTCTGTTACTTGTTAAAAAGTGTCTTCCATTGGGGCAGAATTGTTTTACATTTTTTGGTAAACTTATCCCATAAGTCGTGGGACTTATCACTGAGTATTTACAGTACTTGTTTCACACCGACGAATTTGCTAAATGTATGATGTATACTTATATCACACCGCTAAGTCGAGCTCCCAGTATATTTCGATCATTTGGCTTGTCCCGATAAGTCCTGGAGATAACGAGGATTTACTGAATAATATAGAACAGCTCCTGGATGCATGTACATCAAATTGTTACATTCTTATAGAGGCGTGTGATTAAATGGTTGTGCAGTTAAGCCGGGATGAGCCATATGTAAATAAGTCCCGATTTGACATCCCGGTAGAACAAACAGGGGCGAACCGTGTCGAAACAGGGAAGCAACCGGCTAACAGCCCTAGTCGTTTTAAAATGTTTGATAAAATCAGGGGTCACGGGGCACCAGGAAGATATCGAGAACCGTCTTAATCTGAGAAATACCGGGACAGACACCGCCAAGGCTTTACGGCAACGACCATATCTCTACCGTATGCCTACGGTGATAAACTGTAGCTTACCGGGTGTGGGTGTGATATGGACTACGAGAAAGCAAGCTGGGTCCTTGTAATGAATGGTGTAGCCTTTATAACGTCCGCGCAAGGGTATGGACCGAATCAGCCCCAGATGCTTGCAGAGTTGCTTCAATGCTTATAATAAATTATACGGCAGGCAGAGTCGTAGTTCCGTCATGGTTAAGATTATCCCCGCGCATCCAGCTTCGTCAATAAACACATTCGAGTACACATTCGTCAAAATATAATTGATACATGCAGTTATACACATTTTATTTACATTCTAGGACGGGCATTGTTTCAAAACGATTAGCGTTTTTTGTAAAATTGAAACCGGTTACTCCTTGTAATCGAATCGTGTCTGATTAACTGAGTAATCATCCCGGTCCTAATCTGAAGTGATTGGCAACCTAGCGAGAAATGATGCTGTTTGCACCTTTCCCCTAGCTTATAGTGGTCAGCGGAATAGTGCCGATGTACATCAACCGGGACCA
Source organism: Spisula subtruncata (assembly GCA_963678985.1). NCBI lineage: Eukaryota > Metazoa > Mollusca > Bivalvia > Venerida > Mactridae > Spisula > Spisula subtruncata. The sequence continues at coordinate 14,171,913 of OY787677.1, read as the reverse complement.
AATCTGGGCATTTTTGTGGCGCTACCCTCATTGACCATAATAGCAATTAACATACTAAAACCGGGTTTGAAAATGTAGACAAATGATATTTGACTTGATGTGTGCAAAGGTGGGTGGGGAATGTCAACAAACATGATTAATCTGCAAGTTCAGCAACAAACAATCCTCATTTTAACTCATTGTGTGTACAGACATTATATTTGCATTGCACTGTGAATCATCCAGTCCATAATTGACTCAAAACCATAAAAACAAGACTCTGGTAGCATTTCAAGCATCACAGTCAACTTTCGGTTTCAATTGCGGAAATTGCATGTCCGAACATCAACAAAATTTAGCAATGACAGACAACAAAAGCATTGCTTACCTCTGAATAAAAGCTTTATAACTCGATATCAACCAGATCAAACCAATATCAGCGTTATTCCTCATCATAAAACATTTACACGCAACATACTAAAGGCATGTTCAACCAACCCGCCATTTTTAAGCAAGTGTAAAACCCGGGACACTCGTTTATCTCGAAGTAAAATTATAGAACCCACAGAACCCTAAATAACTTTTTTATTTATGGATATATTTTAAATGTTTTAGTCTCAGATTAAAGGTGATGCTAACCCCTTTCTAAATATGTGATTAATACATTGTTTATGTAGATATAATTTTACTAAAAATTTACATGCCTCGGAACTCAACTTAACCCACGGAACTCTTAATAACTTTATTTGCTTATTTATTCAAATCATTATAGTCACATATTAAACCTGGCCATAACCACTTTCAGTAACAATAAATAACTTTGTTTGTTATTATATGGTATATAATTGTGAAATTATAGCCGTGAAATATTACAGAATATAATTTATTTTTTTTCCCAAAAATTTACAGAACCCACGGAACTCTGAAGAAATAATTACACGCTTTCTGAGTATATAAAAATATGTTATTAATTTTACATTCAGACGGACGGACGGACAAATAAACAAACAACGAATACTTCACTAAGATACCAGCAATTGCTATAAATACTTATTACTTGAAGAGGCGTTCCCTGTAACTTTAATCGTTCAAATCGATTCAGGAATATTATACATTAAATGAGAATCATTGTTGCTTAAACTCCTCAAAATTTCAACAAAAAGCTCCCACTGATTACCGAGAAAATAATGAAAACATATTTCCGTAGCGAGCCAAAATAGTCACGAGTTGTTTCTCTTTGACCACATAATAATAAATCGCTGGAAGCGATAAATTATTATTGGTGACTAAAATTTATTTTTGACATTATAGAGACATATTTGCGCACACTTTCTTCTGAAAAATTATGATAATTGACAGTGCTTTGTACATTTAGCTCGTTTAATCTGATAGTAGAGAAAAATATGCTAGTTATAGGGAATGCCTCTTTAAATGTCGCTCTAAGTAAAAGCAATCAGTCCTACCACCGGATCAAATCACTATATTGTTATAGTTCGTGTTAACATTTTGACTGTTGAATCAACCGTTTTGAACTGTTTTAACTGTGTTTATATTCATACTGTGAATTTAATATTAATTCATTATAGAGAAATGCGTCGATACCTGGAATTTACCGGAACTGAACTGAACTGGCGTCACATTTCCCATGTGTACACTGTGAATGAATTTACTAGTGTTGAAGAAACTAAGAAATATGCCAAAATATAAAAATAAGAACGCATAGTATAATATATATCTATAGACTAAAGCTAAAGTCACATGACCTCAGAAGCAACTATTTTGACTGCCATGGTCATTCCAACACATGATCTGCCGACATCTATACACTACATGTACTTCTACTGCCCTAGCTATACATGTTGAAATACATTGAATATTCATTCCAGAAAACTAACTGCACTGGGCGGGCCCCTCTGACAGAACTAAGAACTCACAGTTCAACTAAATACATTCAGGCCACACCACACCACACCACACCACACCACACCACACCACACTGTTTGGCGCATCGCATCGACAATTCTTCTTTTTCCACAACTAACACCTAGCTGTAACCAACCTACCTACCCTCAATGAATATCATATTCCAATTACCTCCTAGCCTAACTACAAGGGAGATCACTGTGTTCAAGTCACACCCATACATTTAGTGTACTGTCACCCCAAAACTGCGCCAAAATTTGACAGCTCAGCTTAGTCCGCAGTTCCTTCCCCTTGCCACTACGCTGAAGTAAGCACAATCGGGAACCAGACTAAGCTCGATCAGCATTCCCTATTTTCGTATTTCCTTTAACACACTACCCACCAATTATCGCTCCAAAACAATCCATTCCAATACTTATCAAATCCATAAAGCCCTACAAAACACAAAAAATACAAATATTCCCCAGTTTGACCGGGTCCATTCCATATGCGGCTACAAATATCTTGTCAATTTCACTTCTTAATCCACTCTGCTGCTGCTGCACAGGGGACGTAACGGTGTAATCACGATAATGATAATTCTGGGTATAGAGCAGAACACCGGCCCTGTTGGTCATGATTTCAGTAGATACTTAGTTTGGTATTTTATCATAGCACAAAGTAATTGGCCAACTAGGAACACGCCAACAAAAATGGTCATACTTTATCTTGAATTATATTTCTCTGCATTGTTTGCATTTTCGTTTGACTCAAGTAATGCATTTGGTTGCTGTTGTTAAGAATTTGAGCTCTGTGTTAAACCGATATAGTTCAATTTCAGATAGTCATATGTGGTTCAAATAACCTGACTGTTTAGCGAACTGTTTGTGAATTCATATCATATGTAAGCAAAGCAACGAGAGACCTGTTGAACGTCTCCTGAATTTTTACCATTGAAATTGTTCACTAAATCTAAGAAATGTTGTCTCAATATATCCTAATTTGCAGGCTAAATGGCGTACATTGATCATTATACTGTTCACTTTACCATTAATTGATCTCGAATCTTGGACTCATATATTCATGTCACACTGTTCACAATATATGTAACGCTACATGAGAGACCAGGTTTGCTCTCAAACTTGACCACCTATATCACTCTTAGAAATAAAAGCTGCTCCACGGAACATCATGTTATGATTAATATTAATATTGATTAAACTAATTATGTCAATTAAAATAGATTTGCAGGTTTGTTTGTTCACATAAGTTGCATATTTGATAAATATTTCTGCTTAGTAATTCGTTGTTTAATGATATTGGGCATTTTTTTGATGATATTTTGTCTAGTTTTCATTCATTGTCGACTTTAAGCCTAGGTAACCAGCGTATGTGTATATCTTTGAAAACGTTTGATAAAGTCAATTCAAGCTTTTGATTGATCAGTTTTCAAAACGAAAGCATCTGATTGGTCGACCATCACCTTACCACTAAATTGAATGCGATTGTATTTTTGTTGAGTTAGTTATGATGACTGTAAATATCTAGTTAAGCATGAATACAGACAGGTCGTTCATTTATTAAATGTTTCATTTTATTCTCAACTGTATATTCTATATGTTTGTGTCATTTCTTTTGTTTTTGTTAAAAGGAACTGATTGTCCCGTGATCATTGAAGGTTTCTTTTTGTTCGCAAGCCTGTGCACTTCAGTTCTTACCAAGACAACTCTATGTCATTTCCATCAACAACTTAAACCTCCAAATACGCTTCTTTTTATCCTGATTTTGAAATGTTTTTACCACTTTTCGTAAGTTGTGAAAATTTGGATCAAGGATAAAAAAGGAGCATACACAGTGGTCAGAATTTGATACATTATAACTTGTAGATTGTTGTTGGCTAATCCTGGAGTTGTGATTGGAAAGATACACAGTCATTCGTGAACAGAGAGATCTAAAAATGTTCATTGTCGGGTATATCACCTGATACCTTGGTTTTAAAGTCTAGTACCCCCTGGTCTATGTTAACAGTAGCACACTAAATGGCCCCTTGTATCTATAGACCTTATTTGAATAAAAACTTTATATTCAAATCTTGTTGACATCTGAATAAAACAAAACCATGCTAAATAAAAACTTAATGTTTCTTTATTTTATGTGACACGATTTCATTGTAATTTCTTTATTCTTGGTGTTATAAAGATAATTAATTGTACCAAAAACTGTTTTTGTATCATTTTGGTGGAATACACTGAATCTTAAGATTGTCTGTATTTATGTTAAACTAAGAACATTAAATAAAGTTTTAAATATGTACAGAAATGTTTCAGGGCTTATTTTTAAATACACCCTATATTTGCCCGATATAGACGGACTTTCCAGTGACCGTGTAATCGGTGCACCGCTGATATAATCTTGCTGATCCAGATGGACACCTATTAGGTCACAAACCACTAAATAAATGTGTTCTTTAATTAACTCAATGTAAAGTTACAATAGTCAGTCCCAGGTTGATACATGTTAAAGTCTATGGCCAGGTGGCAGACATATATCAATGAAAAGAAGGGGCTACCAGCTTTAAGAAAATACCAAAAAAACAGGGGGTCACGTATCATTTAAGAAAAATGTTGTCCGCTAGTGGTGATATTTTCAGTCGCGCGGACCGACCAAATCCGGGTTTTACCCTACCCTACTTTCGCTTTGGTATTTTATGTAAAATAAAACAGTTTCAATACATCACATACATGTATACAAAGCCTGTAAACCCAATGAGATGATTCCAGTTCCACCTTGTCAAAGCATACTACCATTTAAACACAATCACAAGTTTATTTAGGGACTACTTGAGTGTATCCTATTTTGGTTCGCGGAGGCATTTAGTGGTTTGTAACCTATTATGGGATTCACATTCTTGTAGATGCATTGTGGGATACACATTCCTGTAGATGCATTGTGGGATACACATTCCTGTAGATGCATTGTGGGATACACATCATTCTTGCAGATGCATTGTGGGATACATATTCCTGTAGATGCATCATTAGATACACATTCATGTAGATGCATTATGGGATACACATTCATGTAGATGCGTTATGGGATACACAATGGGATACACATTCTTGTAGATGCATTATGGGATACACATTCTTGTAAATGCATTATGGGATACATATCCTTGCAGGTGCATTATGGGATACATACCCTTGTAGAAGCATTATGGGATACATATTCTTGTTAAAGCATCATGGGATACATATCCTTGTAGATGCATTATGGGATACACATTCTTGTTAATGCATTATGGGATACATATCCTGGTAGATGCATTATGGGATACACATTCTTGCAGATGCATTGTGGGATACATTATTGTAGATGAATTATGGGATACACGTTATTGTAGATGAATTGTGGAATACATATTCTTGTAGATGTATTGTGGGATACATATTCTTGAAGATGCATTATGGGATACACATTCTTGCAGATGCATTATGGGATACACATTCATGCAGATGCATTGTGGACGAGTTTAAACTAACACAACAACAAAGACAGTGTACAGTTTAGCAATCTTTATGTACAATCATAAATATATTATCACTTAACGTTATACATTGATTTTATCTCACAGTTTGCAAGCATTAAAAGTTGAAGTATAAAATGATACACAAACTCAAAACTTACAAAGATGACAAAATTATACGACAGAAAATGTGCGATATTTGTTCCTATACTTGTCGCGCAAATGTTAGAACAATCACTCCTTCCTCAGTTGACATATAAAGATAATTCTATATAATAGGTGCCAAATTGAAACCGGGACACCCACTCAAACATTTGTATTCAGGATTACACAGTATTGTTTTAGTATCAAGACAACCCGTTTGACAATTGAAAACGAATCATATAGGAATTGAATATTGAGATTGAATTAAGACTTTTGCGCTTTAGAGACTTGCTATATAATTATTTTCAATTATTATTAATCAATTAAGAGCAATCATAATTAATCATGATTTCAAGGTGCGGTCTTGTTCATTGTATAAAATTGATCAACGGTAATTGTACAAGCTAGCGGTATACTCCAGAGAAGACCCCAACTTTACAATCAATTTCACAGTTACCCAGAATGAGGGATGAAATGAAAATACCTTCTACGCAACATGGACGCGGCGACATAATGTATAAGCATATGAAAACTATACAGACAGAACATATACATAATTATCAAGTTATCACAATGGAAACAATGCAAGGAACAGTAGTAGATGTTTACTAGATGATATTGTAATACAGATATATAACAATATACATAGAACCATACTCAACCAACAACACAACCTATCTTACATACACTTTCTCACCATATACTCTCATACTCTTATACATAACACAAAGTCATGTCAACTGCCAGGCCTAGTAAATTTCAGGCTTGTGTCTGATTTCAGGTTTTTGAATCCTGAAATTTTCCTTCTTTGTTCAAATTGAAAAGTGGAATTTCAGGCTGTGGAACCAGGGGTTTCAGGCTTGAGAATGATTGCTTATTACCAGGCCTGACATCACATGAAAACCACTAGGTATTCAAAGAAGGCCTAATCTCTGTTGAAACTAGCTGACAACTCGGCTTCAATTTTGAACCAGCACACTCAAAATCCCTGGTTCACCAACTTCATGTGTGAAATTGTGCATTTATAAACAATATGTAATCATACCTATTCAATCAAATGTTCGGTGACACCAGCGATACAACAATATAGACAAATGCCATTGAACTTAATTCATGATGTAAGTGTTTAATAGTACATATATTGTTAGTGATAGCTCACAGTGTCCTGCTCCTACTATGTCAACAAATCATACCAGGTTGTCTCTAAGTATGGCCGTACATGTTGTAGCGAATATCGTGTGAAATCAACAAAGTGTTCAACAAGGCATTAATGATGCACCAACTTATGTTAAATTTTGTAGCAGAGAAATTTTCTAGCACTTTCATAATTTGATCAGTGATTATAATTTACACATTGAACATTTGTATAAAGCATTTGAAGCATAGTCAAGTTGGAATGTATAACTTTAAACAGTAGAATTAGGATTTTCAAAGCGGGAAAAGTTTCCACAGTCTCTTAGTTAGTTCCAGGTGGCAAATATACTTGAACAATAACTACTTACAGAGAAATTAGTAAAATGACGATATGCTAGCATATTATTTATATATTTGAATACAAAATTCAAGATATCTGTTGACAGCCAAAACTCTAAGAATGTGAGAAAACAATAAATACAGAAACTTACATAAGCCCCATAAATACACTTCCGTAATCACATATAAAGGCATTCTTCAATTAAATTTCAATAAAGCAACATGAACGAACATGTGAGAAAAACATGATAGAAGAATATAAATCTGTCAATAAAACAGAGAAATACATTACATGTTGCCTTTTTGTATACACATGACATTATTTATACAACAATAAGGCCCCTCAAAAAATTCATGTTTAGGGCAATCCCGACCATATAGCGTTTTTTTTTTATTCCGTGACCATCTGTTACAACTTACAGTACAGATGCAAATGATTAATAAAGTATACTATTAGACCAAAATAATTGATATGGCGATCCTGGAAATGTGCTCAAATAGGGTAGGCAGCAAGAATTTGTTTAATTTTTCAAATTTAACTTGTACTGAACTATGAGCATTCTGTATTGACTTACAGTGAAATGCCAAAAAGATTTAGGGAAAGAGAAAAAGGGTCAGTACTAGAACCGCAATATCAATGTTCTGGTCTGATCAACACAAACTCAGCATTCCTACATTGTCGGACAGTTGCCCTAAACGCTCAAGTTTTTGCTGGGCCTTAACACAAAAGTTTTCCCACAGGTTGTTGTCACTAAGAGATAAGCTTGAGTTATCTCCGCGACACTGACAACAACAATACCCTCCCATATTTCACTATGCACAGTTCCACACCAGCATACATTCTCCCGAGTCTCTTATATCACGTGTTTGTACATTATAACTCCCGCTCTCAAACATTGCAGCACGATTTTTTACTCGCTACGTTATTGTCCGTGGGAGCGACTGTTATAGTTTGTACATTATTACTAGGGGAATTGTCATCGTCCGGGTTATCCTTTATTTGTTTTTGTGAAACTATTTTGTATATTTCTGAAAATAGAAAAATCAACCATAAGAAATATCTTGTTTCTCTGTTATCCAAGAGGGGGAGGGGATGTTCATAAGGTAATCTTTAGAATTTAAATATGCTTGGAGAATTTGACACGATTCTCGACCTTCTATCATTATAATTTAATAGCAGAGAATTTGTCTATATTTATAATCCCGGGTGTATGCTTTCTTCATAAGCGAGAAGTATCATGAAGACACCTGAGGTGTAATACCAACACAAATCTAAAGGACCGATATTGCACGAGTTGCTTGTGGATATTGATGCATTCAACACAAGAGCCTTGTGATATAAATTCATGCATAAAGCAGCAATTCATTTTGATGTGCGCCCTGCGTCCCCGACGCATACATTTTTAATGGGACGCAAACTTTAATTAATTACGAGTCTGCCAGACGCAAAATTTACGTCACCGTTTACACTGTTTCCGGTCATTGTGACTGCATGTTGATAGATTTGCTCATGACAGTAAAACTTACTGCACTAGAGTTTCGAGATTTTGTTGCCAAATTAAGGGAATTACATTCTATAAGACAAGTTATTAAATAGACATTATATAATTCCATTTGACAAGAGCAACACAAACAGAAAGTTATATGTTTTCAATCATAAACCTCAAAACATATAATATTACAGTGTTTTACCTATAAATATTTATGGGACTCGTTAAATTTAGCTTGGACTCATTGCTTTGAAATATGCGAGTCCCATGGACTCAAAAAATCAAATTTCAAAATGAATCACTGATAACGGTCAGGATTGTTTCAAATTCTCCCAGCTACAGATGTGAACAAAATCACCATATCAATATCCAACAAGAGGGCCCAAAGGGCCCTAGGTCGCTCAACTGTTGCACATTGGTCTAGGTATCAGTACAAATGACATTCTGACCATATTTCATTAAGTTTGGATCAAAACACTTTTTTAACAGGGGTCTGTAGAGTGAGCACAAGATTTTTCTAAGATTTGACCTATTGACCTAGTTTTTGACCCCACATGACCCAGTTTTTAACTTGACCTAGATCTTATGTAGAACAACATTCTGACCAAGTTTCATGAAGATTGGATCAAAACGGTGACCTCTTGAATGAACACAAGCTTTTTCTAAAACTTGACCTAGTGACCTAGTTTTTTACCCCACATGACCCAGTTTCGAACTTGGCCTAGATTTTATGGAGACAAACATTTTGGCCAGGTTTCATGAAGATTTGATCAAAACAGTGACCTCTGCAGTGAACACAAGGTTTTTCTAAGATTTAACTTAGTGACCTAGTTTTTGACCCCACATGACCCAGTTTCGAACTTGGCCTAGATTTTATGGAGAACAACATTCTGGTCAGGTTTCAAGAAGATTTGATCAAAACGGTGACCTCTGGGGTGAACACAATGTTTTCTAAGATTTGACCTAGTGACCTAGTTTTTGACCCCACCGGTGACCTCTGGAGTGAACACAAGGTTTTTCTAAGATTTGACCTAGTGACCTAGTTTTTGACCCCATCTGACCCAGTTTCGAACTTGGTCTAGATTTTATAGAGAACAACATTCTGACCAAGTTTCATGAAGATTGCATCAAAACTGTTGCCTCTAGAGTGAACACAAGCCAATTGACGGACGACGGACGGACGACGAGTGATCACAAAAGCTCACCTAGTCACTATGTGACAGGTGAGCTAAAAAGTGTAACTTCATTATTTTCTTTACTTTAGAATGGAATACTGTATTATACATTACCTGTTAATATATTCTGGAAGGCTGTCTCAACGTTTGTGGAATCTAACGCAGATGTTTCAATAAACGACAAAGTATTTCTCTCTACAAAATAAACATTGAAATTATGGTCAACCAATAATACAAGATTCTACCTAGTCCAGTTAGGTTAAGAATACAGTGACTCAGCGATAGAATCTACTATTACAGTTTAAAACAAATTTTAAAGGCTTATAAATACAAACATGTTTGTATTATTTCAAATCTTAAATAAACTCTACCTGCTCTAGCAATGTTCTTTTTGGTACACAGTTATCACCCATGTCACTGTCAAAATGTCCTAACTGGACTGTACTGAGACTCAGGCATAATGCCTAATCTTGACAATTAACAGATCTATGCATTGGGTGCTATTAGCAAATGTCCTAGAAATGAGTTGCAGCTCTGTTTAAGTGTCATTCGTACATACTGCCAGACTTATACTCAGTTCAAACATTGTTCTAATGGAAAGTTTAGCTGATTAAACTTCAAATGACTTTATTAATTGTCACCAAACAACTTTCTTTTTCTACAGAAAATTACATTCTTTTGAATATCTATTTCATCGAATCTGGATCATTTTGGAATTTCTAAACTCTATTATAGGCCTAACCCCTGTAAAAACAGAATTTTCAGGATTTTTAGAACCCCTATTAAAATCTGAACATACCTGCATAAGCTTTAGCCTCATCAGTGGGTACTGCTCGTAAATGTCGTAAATCACTCTTGTTACCCACAAGCGTTATCACAAAATTATTATCAGCGTGATCGCGTAGTTCCTTTAACCATCGTTCTACATTTTCGTATGCTAGATGTTTTGCGATATCGTAAACTAGCAATGCACCGACAACAATGTTAACATGCGGGTCGGGATCAGGTTGTTGTCTCCGTACCATATCGGGTCTACAATGTTATCAGGCAGGTCAGGATCAGGTCATTGTCTCCATATCATATGTATATAATGTTATAAGGCAGGTCATGATCAGGTTATTGTCTCCGTACCTTATCAGGTATATAATGTTTCCAGGCGGGTCAGGATCAGGTCATTGCCTCCGTACCATATGTATATAATGTTATAAAGCAGGTCGGGATCAGGTTATTGTCTCTGTACCATATCAGGTATATAATGTTTCCAGGCGGGTCAGGATCAGGTCATTGTCCCCTTACCATATCAGGTCTATAATGTTACCAGGCAGTACAGGATCAGGTCATTGTCCCTATACCATATCAGGTCTATAATGTTACCAGGCAGTACGGGATCAGGTTATTGTCTCCGTACCATATCAGGTCAATAATGTTACCAGGCAGTATGGGATCAGGTTATTGTCCCCTTACCATATCAGGTCTATAATGTTACCAGGCAGTACGGGATCAGGTTATTGTCCCCTTACCATATCAGGTCTATAATGATACCAGGCAGTGCGGGATCAGGTTATTGTCTCCGTACCATATCAGGTCTATTATGTTACCAGGCAGTACGGGATCAGGTTATTGTCTCCTTACCATATCATGTCTATAATGTTACCAGGCAGTACGGGATCAGGTTATTGTCCCCTTACCATATCAGGTCTATAATGTTACCAGGCAGTACGGGATCAGGTTATTGTCCCCTTACCATATCAGGTCTATAATGATACCAGGCAGTGCGGGATCAGGTTATTGTCTCCGTACCATATCAGGTCTATTATGTTACCAGGCAGTACGGGATCAGGTTATTGTCTCCTTACCATACCATGTCTATAATGTTACCAGGCAGTACGGGATCAGGTTATTGTCTCCGTACCATATCAGGTCTATAATGTTACCAGGCAGTACGGGATCAGGTTATTGTCGCTGTACCATATCATGTCTATAATGTTTCCAGGTGGGTCAGGATCAGGTTATTGTTTTTGTACCATATAATGTCTATAATGTTACCAGGCAGTAGAGGATCAGGTTATTGTCTCCGTACCATATCAGGTCTATAATGTTACCAGGCAGTACGGGATCAGGTTATTGTCTCCTTACCATATCATGTCTATAATGTTATCAGGCAGTAGAGGATCAGGTTATTGTCTCCGTACCATATCAGGTCTATAATGTTACCAGGCAGTACGGGATCAGGTTATTGTCGCTGTACCATATCATGTCTATAATGTTTCCAGGTGGGTCAGGATCAGGTTATTGTTTTTGTACCATATAATGTCTATAATGTTACCAGGCGGGCGTGGATCAGGTTATTGTCTCTGTACCATATCAGGTCTATAATGTTACCAGGCAGTACGGGATCAGGTTATTGTTTCTGTACCATATCATGTCTATAATGTTTCCAGGCGGGCGTGGATCAGGTCATTGTCTCCGTACCATATCAAGAATATAATTTAACATTAACGGGTGGTTGAACGACTTAACTGCTGAAAACAGCTCTGAATATATTAGGAGTGTATGGAGTAACGTGTTAGACAACTTACTTCATACCCTTCAGTCTCCTCCTCAGCCGGTTTTTCTCCTGTTGATTTTTTTATGAGTAGCAACTCTCATACCTCCAACTTTCACTGAAATTAAAGAAAAAGTCAATATTAAAGTTTTATTTAACCAGTTTGTTTAGGCTGCTAAGAGTGTTAACAAGGTGTTTTTAAGATTTGACCCTGTGACCTAGTTTTTGACCCAGTTTTGAACTTTACCTTTATTTTTAATAGAGGCAAACAACGTGACCAAGTTTACACGAGGACCCAAAGGCCCATAGGTTGCTCACCTGTCTAAATTACTTTATTAGGTAACTCACCAACGTCGGGTCCCAAGTCCCAAGTGAAAAAGCAGGAGGGCCTACTATAGTTTGCTACTTTATTTTCAGTGAAATAACTGACTACACAATGAAAGTACTTGTTCAACAAGGAAAGCCATCTTTCACCATGTGTACAGTAAATAGTAAATGTTATTTCACTGCAGGAACAGTAAGATGAATTTGAATCCCCAAGATAGGCAGTGCCTCAGTTCATATTAGTACTGTTAGATGCATCGGGGATTTTACAGTACTCAGTAGGCTTACTATAGTTACAGTAAAACTTCGTTCAGACGAGCATCGATATTACGAGCACCCGGCTTATTTCGATCAAATTTCAAAGTCCCCCCGAATTTGTTAAATATATGTTGTATTCGTAAATACTTGGCCATAAGTCGCATGCAGCCATAAGTCGCAGGGGGACTTTTGAATAAAAAATCAAGGTTTTCGTCTAAACTCTTTCATAAGTCGCATGTATAGTTTTCAATTTTTGTGAAAGCTGAAATCATGTGCCCATTGTCGTCGGGGGAAATGTGGTGATTTTCAGATAAAGTCGGGAGGAATGTGGTGATTTTCAGATAAAATCGGGAGGAATTTGTGGTTTTTCAGATAAAATCGGGAGGAGTGTAGTAATTTTCAGACAAAGTTGGGGGGAATGTGCTCATTTTCAGATAAGGTTGAGGGGAATGTGGTCATTTTCAGATAAAGTTAAGGGGAATTTGGTCATTTTCAGATAAAGTAGAGGGGAATGTGGTCATTTTCAGATAAAGTTGGGGGGAATGTGGTCATTTTCAGACAAAGTTCGGGGAATGTGGTCATTTTCAGATAAAGTTGCGGGGAATGTGGTCATTTTCAGATAAAGTTGGGGGGAATGTGGTCATTTTCAGATACAGTTTGGGGAATGTGGTCATTTTCAGATAAAGTTGGGGGGGAATGTGGTCATTTTCAGATAAAGTTGGGGGGGAATGTGGTCATTTTCAGATAAAGTTGGGGGAATGTGGTCATTTTCAGATAAAGTTAAGGGGAATGTGGTCATTTTCAGACAAAGTTGCAGGGAATGTGGTCATTTTCAGATAAAGTTGGCAGGAATGTAGTGATTTTCTGACAAAGTTGGAATGGTACTGGCTCTGTTACTTGTTAAAAAGTGTCTTTCATTGGGGCAGAATTGTTTTACGTTTTTTGGTAAACTTATCCCATAAGTCGTGGGACTTATCACTGAGTATTTACAGTACTTGTTTCACACCGACGAATTTGCTAAATGTATGATGTATACTTATATCACACCGCTAAGTCGAGCTCCCAGTATATTTCGATCATTTGGCTTGTCCCGATAAGTCCTGGAGATAACGAGGATTTACTGAATAATATAGAACAGCTCCTGGATGCATGTACATCAAATTGTTACATTCTTATAGAGGCGTGTGATTAAATGGTTGTGCAGTTAAGCCGGGATGAGCCATATGTAAATAAGTCCCGATTTGACATCCCGGTAGAACAAACAGGGGCGAACCGTGTCGAAACAGGGAAGCAACCGGCTAACAGCCCTAGTCGTTTTAAAATGTTTGATAAAATCAGGGGTCACGGGGCACCAGGAAGATATCGAGAACCGTCTTAATCTGAGAAATACCGGGACAGACACCGCCAAGGCTTTACGGCAACGACCATATCTCTACCGTATGCCTACGGTGATAAACTGTAGCTTACCGGGTGAGGGTGTGATATGGACTACGAGAAAGCAAGCTGGGTCCTTGTAATGAATGGTGTAGCCTTTATAACGTCCGCGCAAGGGTATGGACCGAATCAGCCCCAGATGCTTGCAGAGTTTCTTCAATGCTTATAATAAATTATACGGCAGGCAGAGTCGTAGTTCCGTCATGGTTAAGATTATCCCCGCGCATCCAGCTTCGTCAATAAACACATTCGAGTACACATTCGTCAAAATATAATTGATACATGCAGTTATACACATTTTATTTACATTCTAGGACGGGCATTGTTTCAAAACGATTAGCGTTTTTTGTAAAATTGAAACCGGTTACTCCTTGTAATCGAATCGTGTCTGATTAACTGAGTAATCATCCCGGTCCTAATCTGAAGTGATCGGCAACCTAGCGAGAAATGATGCTGTTTGCACCTTTCCCCTAGCTTATAGTGGTCAGCGGAATAGTGCCGATGTACATCAACCGGGACCAAATCTGGGCATTTTTGTGGCGCTACCCTCATTGACCATAATAGCAATTAACATACTAAAACCGGGTTTGAAAATGTAGACAAATGATATTTGACTTGATGTGTGCAAAGGTGGGTGGGGAATGTCAACAAACATGATTAATCTGCAAGTTCAGCAACAAACAATCCTCATTTTAACTCATTGTGTGTACAGACATTATATTTGCATTGCACTGTGAATCATCCAGTCCATAATTGACTCAAAACCATAAAAACAAGACTCTGGTAGCATTTCAAGCATCACAGTCAACTTTCGGTTTCAATTGCGGAAATTGCATGTCCGAACATCAACGAAATTTAGCAATGACAGACAACAAAAGCATTGCTTACCTCTGAATAAAAGCTTTATAACTCGATATCAACCAGATCAAACCAATATCAGCGTTATTCCTCATCATAAAACATTTACACGCAACATACTAAAGGCATGTTCAACCAACCCGCCATTTTTAAGCAAGTGTAAAACCCGGGACACTCGTTTATCTCGAAGTAAAATTATAGAACCCACAGAACCCTAAATAACTTTTTTATTTATGGATATATTTTAAATGTTTTAGTCTCAGATTAAAGGTGATGCTAACCCCTTTCTAAATATGTGATTAATACATTGTTTATGTAGATATAATTTTACTAAAAATTTACATGCCTCGGAACTCAACTTAACCCACGGAACTCTTAATAACTTTATTTGCTTATTTATTCAAATCATTATAGTCACATATTAAACCTGGCCATAACCACTTTCAGTAACAATAAATAACTTTGTTTGTTATTATATGGTATATAATTGTGAAATTATAGCCGTGAAATATTACAGAATATAATTTATTTTTTTTCCCAAAAATTTACAGAACCCACGGAACTCTGAAGAAATAATTACACGCTTTCTGAGTATATAAAAATATGTTATTAATTTTACATTCAGACGGACGGACGGACAAATAAACAAACAACGAATACTTCACTAAGATACCAGCAATTGCTATAAATACTTATTACTTGAAGAGGCGTTCCCTGTAACTTTAATCGTTCAAATCGATTCAGGAATATTATACATTAAATGAGAATCATTGTTGCTTAAACTCCTCAAAATTTCAACAAAAAGCTCCCACTGATTACCGAGAAAATAATTAAAACATATTTCCGTAGCGAGCCAAAATAGTCACGAGTTGTTTCTCTTTGACCACATAATAATAAATCGCTGGAAGCGATAAATTATTATTGGTGACTAAAATTTATTTTTGACATTATAGAGACATATTTGCGCACACTTTCTTCTGAAAAATTATGATAATTGACAGTGCTTTGTACATTTAGCTCGTTTAATGTGAAAGTAGAGAAAAATATGCTAGTTATAGGGAATGCCTCTTTAAATGTCGCTCTAAGTAAAAGCAATCAGTCCTACCACCGGATCAAATCACTATATTGTTATAGTTCGTGTTAACATTTTGACTGTTGAATCAACCGTTTTGAACTGTTCATACTGTGAATTTAATATTAATTCATTATAGAGAAATGCGTCGATACCTGGAATTTACCGGAACTGAACTGAACTGGCGTCACATTTCCCATGTGTACACTGTGAATGAATTTACTAGTGTTGAAGAAACTAAGAAATATGCCAAAATATAAAAATAAGAACGCATAGTATAATATATATCTATAGACTAAAGCTAAAGTCACATGACCTCAGAAGCAACTATTTTGACTGCCATGGTCATTCCAACACATGATCTGCCGACATCTATACACTACATGTACTTCTACTGCCCTAGCTATACATGTTGAAATACATTGAATATTCATTCCAGAAAACTAACTGCACTGGGCGGGCCCCTCTGACAGAACTAAGAACTCACAGTTCAACTAAATACATTCAGGCCACACCACACCACACCACACCACACCACACTGTTTGGCGCATCGCATCGACAATTCTTCTTTTTCCACAACTAACACCTAGCTGTAACCAACCTACCTACCCTCAATGAATATCATATTCCAATTACCTCCTAGCCTAACTACAAGGGAGATCACTGTGTTCAAGTCACACCCATACATTTAGTGTACTGTCACCCCAAAACTGCGCCAAAATTTGACAGCTCAGCTTAGTCCGCAGTTCCTTCCCCTTGCCACTACGCTGAAGTAAGCACAATCGGGAACCAGACTAAGCTCGATCAGCATTCCCTATTTTCGTATTTCCTTTAACACACTACCCACCAATTATCGCTCCAAAACAATCCATTCCAATACTTATCAAATCCATAAAGCCCTACAAAACACAAAAAATACAAATATTCCCCAGTTTGACCGGGTCCATTCCATATGCGGCTACAAATATCTTGTCAATTTCACTTCTTAATCCACTCTGCTGCTGCTGCACAGGGGACGTAACGGTGTAATCACGATAATGATAATTCTGGGTATAGAGCAGAACACCGGCCCTGTTGGTCATGATTTCAGTAGATACTTAGTTTGGTATTTTATCATAGCACAAAGTAATTGGCCAACTAGGAACACGCCAACAAAAATGGTCATACTTTATCTTGAATTATATTTCTCTGCATTGTTTGCATTTTCGTTTGACTCAAGTAATGCATTTGGTTGCTGTTGTTAAGAATTTGAGCTCTGTGTTAAACCGATATAGTTCAATTTCAGATAGTCATATGTGGTTCAAATAACCTGACTGTTTAGCGAACTGTTTGTGAATTCATATCATATGTAAGCAAAGCAACGAGAGACCTGTTGAACGTCTCCTGAATTTTTA
The DNA here is from genome assembly GCA_963678985.1 of Spisula subtruncata. Lineage (NCBI taxonomy): Eukaryota > Metazoa > Mollusca > Bivalvia > Venerida > Mactridae > Spisula > Spisula subtruncata. Next base: position 14,154,338 of record OY787677.1, on the reverse strand, counting down.
CCATTGAAATTGTTCACTAAATCTAAGAAATGTTGTCTCAATATATCCTAATTTGCAGGCTAAATGGCGTACATTGATCATTATACTGTTCACTTTACCATTAATTGATCTCGAATCTTGGACTCATATATTCATGTCACACTGTTCACAATATATGTAACGCTACATGAGAGACCAGGTTTGCTCTCAAACTTGACCACCTATATCACTCTTAGAAATAAAAGCTGCTCCACGGAACATCATGTTATGATTAATATTAATATTGATTAAACTAATTATGTCAATTAAAATAGATTTGCAGGTTTGTTTGTTCACATAAGTTGCATATTTGATAAATATTTCTGCTTAGTAATTCGTTGTTTAATGATATTGGGCATTTTTTTGATGATATTTTGTCTAGTTTTCATTCATTGTCGACTTTAAGCCTAGGTAACCAGCGTATGTGTATATCTTTGAAAACGTTTGATAAAGTCAATTCAAGCTTTTGATTGATCAGTTTTCAAAACGAAAGCATCTGATTGGTCGACCATCACCTTACCACTAAATTGAATGCGATTGTATTTTTGTTGAGTTAGTTATGATGACTGTAAATATCTAGTTAAGCATGAATACAGACAGGTCGTTCATTTATTAAATGTTTCATTTTATTCTCAACTGTATATTCTATATGTTTGTGTCATTTCTTTTGTTTTTGTTAAAAGGAACTGATTGTCCCGTGATCATTGAAGGTTTCTTTTTGTTCGCAAGCCTGTGCACTTCAGTTCTTACCAAGACAACTCTATGTCATTTCCATCAACAACTTAAACCTCCAAATACGCTTCTTTTTATCCTGATTTTGAAATGTTTTTACCACTTTTCGTAAGTTGTGAAAATTTGGATCAAGGATAAAAAAGGAGCATACACAGTGGTCAGAATTTGATACATTATAACTTGTAGATTGTTGTTGGCTAATCCTGGAGTTGTGATTGGAAAGATACACAGTCATTCGTGAACAGAGAGATCTAAAAATGTTCATTGTCGGGTATATCACCTGATACCTTGGTTTTAAAGTCTAGTACCCCCTGGTCTATGTTAACAGTAGCACACTAAATGGCCCCTTGTATCTATAGACCTTATTTGAATAAAAACTTTATATTCAAATCTTGTTGACATCTGAATAAAACAAAACCATGCTAAATAAAAACTTAATGTTTCTTTATTTTATGTGACACGATTTCATTGTAATTTCTTTATTCTTGGTGTTATAAAGATAATTAATTGTACCAAAAACTGTTTTTGTATCATTTTGGTGGAATACACTGAATCTTAAGATTGTCTGTATTTATGTTAAACTAAGAACATTAAATAAAGTTTTAAATATGTACAGAAATGTTTCAGGGCTTATTTTTAAATACACCCTATATTTGCCCGATATAGACGGACTTTCCAGTGACCGTGTAATCGGTGCACCGCTGATATAATCTTGCTGATCCAGATGGACACCTATTAGGTCACAAACCACTAAATAAATGTGTTCTTTAATTAACTCAATGTAAAGTTACAATAGTCAGTCCCAGGTTGATACATGTTAAAGTCTATGGCCAGGTGGCAGACATATATCAATGAAAAGAAGGGGCTACCAGCTTTAAGAAAATACCAAAAAAACAGGGGGTCACGTATCATTTAAGAAAAATGTTGTCCGCTAGTGGTGATATTTTCAGTCGCGCGGACCGACCAAATCCGGGTTTTACCCTACCCTACTTTCGCTTTGGTATTTTATGTAAAATAAAACAGTTTCAATACATCACATACATGTATACAAAGCCTGTAAACCCAATGAGATGATTCCAGTTCCACCTTGTCAAAGCATACTACCATTTAAACACAATCACAAGTTTATTTAGGGACTACTTGAGTGTATCCTATTTTGGTTCGCGGAGGCATTTAGTGGTTTGTAACCTATTATGGGATTCACATTCTTGTAGATGCATTGTGGGATACACATTCCTGTAGATGCATTGTGGGATACACATTCCTGTAGATGCATTGTGGGATACACATCATTCTTGCAGATGCATTGTGGGATACATATTCCTGTAGATGCATCATTAGATACACATTCATGTAGATGCATTATGGGATACACATTCATGTAGATGCGTTATGGGATACACAATGGGATACACATTCTTGTAGATGCATTATGGGATACACATTCTTGTAAATGCATTATGGGATACATATCCTTGCAGGTGCATTATGGGATACATACCCTTGTAGAAGCATTATGGGATACATATTCTTGTTAAAGCATCATGGGATACATATCCTTGTAGATGCATTATGGGATACACATTCTTGTTAATGCATTATGGGATACATATCCTGGTAGATGCATTATGGGATACACATTCTTGCAGATGCATTGTGGGATACATTATTGTAGATGAATTATGGGATACACGTTATTGTAGATGAATTGTGGAATACATATTCTTGTAGATGTATTGTGGGATACATATTCTTGAAGATGCATTATGGGATACACATTCTTGCAGATGCATTATGGGATACACATTCATGCAGATGCATTGTGGACGAGTTTAAACTAACACAACAACAAAGACAGTGTACAGTTTAGCAATCTTTATGTACAATCATAAATATATTATCACTTAACGTTATACATTGATTTTATCTCACAGTTTGCAAGCATTAAAAGTTGAAGTATAAAATGATACACAAACTCAAAACTTACAAAGATGACAAAATTATACGACAGAAAATGTGCGATATTTGTTCCTATACTTGTCGCGCAAATGTTAGAACAATCACTCCTTCCTCAGTTGACATATAAAGATAATTCTATATAATAGGTGCCAAATTGAAACCGGGACACCCACTCAAACATTTGTATTCAGGATTACACAGTATTGTTTTAGTATCAAGACAACCCGTTTGACAATTGAAAACGAATCATATAGGAATTGAATATTGAGATTGAATTAAGACTTTTGCGCTTTAGAGACTTGCTATATAATTATTTTCAATTATTATTAATCAATTAAGAGCAATCATAATTAATCATGATTTCAAGGTGCGGTCTTGTTCATTGTATAAAATTGATCAACGGTAATTGTACAAGCTAGCGGTATACTCCAGAGAAGACCCCAACTTTACAATCAATTTCACAGTTACCCAGAATGAGGGATGAAATGAAAATACCTTCTACGCAACATGGACGCGGCGACATAATGTATAAGCATATGAAAACTATACAGACAGAACATATACATAATTATCAAGTTATCACAATGGAAACAATGCAAGGAACAGTAGTAGATGTCTACTAGATGATATTGTAATACAGATATATAACAATATACATAGAACCATACTCAACCAACAACACAACCTATCTTACATACACTTTCTCACCATATACTCTCATACTCTTATACATAACACAAAGTCATGTCAACTGCCAGGCCTAGTAAATTTCAGGCTTGTGTCTGATTTCAGGTTTTTGAATCCTGAAATTTTCCTTCTTTGTTCAAATTGAAAAGTGGAATTTCAGGCTGTGGAACCAGGGGTTTCAGGCTTGAGAATGATTGCTTATTACCAGGCCTGACATCACATGAAAACCACTAGGTATTCAAAGAAGGCCTAATCTCTGTTGAAACTAGCTGACAACTCGGCTTCAATTTTGAACCAGCACACTCAAAATCCCTGGTTCACCAACTTCATGTGTGAAATTGTGCATTTATAAACAATATGTAATCATACGTATTCAATCAATTGTTCGGTGACACCAGCGATACAACAATATAGACAACTGCCATTGAACTTAATTCATGATGTAAGTGTTTAATAGTACATATATTGTTAGTGATAGCTCACAGTGTCCTGCTCCTACTATGTCAACAAATCATACCAGGTTGTCTCAAAGTATGGCCGTACATGTTGTAGCAAATATCGTGTGAAATCAACAAAGTGTTCAACAAGGCATTAATGATGCACCAACTTATGTTAAATTTTGTAGCAGAGAAATTTTCTAGCACTTTCATAATTTGATCAGTGATTATAATTTACACATTGAACATTTGTATAAAGCATTTGAAGCATAGTCAAGTTGGAATGTATAACTTTAAACAGTAGAATTAGGATTTTCAAAGCGGGAAAAGTTTCCACAGTCTCTTAGTTAGTTCCAGGTGGCAAATATACTTGAACAATAACTACTTACAGAGAAATTAGTAAAATAACGATATGCTAGCATATTATTTATATATTTGAATACAAAATTCAAGATATCTGTTGACAGCCAAAACGCTAAGAATGTGAGAAAACAATAAATACAGAAACTTACTTAAGCCCCATAAATACACTTCCGTAATCACATATAAAGGCATTCTTCAATTAAATTTCAATAAAGCAACATGAATGAACATGTGAGAAAAACATAATAGAAGAATATAAATCTGTCAATAAAACAGAGAAATACATTACATGTTGCCTTTTTGTATACACATGACATTATTTATACAACAATAAGGCCCCTCAAAAAATTCATGTTTAGGGCAACCCCGACCATATATCGGTTTTTATTTTAACTTTTATTCCTTGACTATCTGTTACAACTTACAGTACAGATGCAAAAGATTAATAAAGTATACAATTAGACCAAAATAATTGATATGGCGATCCAGGAAATGTGCTCAAATAGGGTAGACAGCAAGAATTTGTTTAATTTTTCAAATTTAACTTGTACTGAACTATGAGCATTCTGTATTGACTAACAGTGAAATGCCAAAAAGATTTAGGGAAAGAGAAAAAGGGTCAGTACTAGAACCGCAATATCAATGTTCTGGTCTGATCAACACAAACTCATAGCATTCCTACTTAGCATTTTCGGACAGTTGCCCTAAACGCTCAAGTTTTTGCTGGGCCTTAACACAAAAGTTTTCCCACAGGTTGTTGTCACCAAGAGATAAGCTTGAGTTATCCCCGCGACACTGACAACAACAATACCCTCCCATATTTCACTATGCACAGTTCCACACCAGCATACATTCTCCCGAGTCTCTTATATCACGTGTTTGTACATTATAACTCCCGCTCTCAAACATTGCAGCACGATTTTTTACTTGTTACGTTATTGTCCGTGGGAGCGACTGTTATAGTTTGTACATTATTACTAGGGGAATTGTCATCGTCCGGGTTATCCTTTATTTGTTTTTGTGAAACTATTTTGTATATTTCTGAAAATAGAAAAATCAACCATAAGAAATATTTTGTTTCTCTGTTATCAAAGAGGGGGAGGGGATGTTCATAAGGTTATCTTTAGAATTTAAATATGCTTGGAGAATTTGACACGATTCTCGACCTTCTATCATTATAATTTAATAGCAGAGAATTTGTCTATATTTATAATCCCGGGTGTATGCTTTCTTCATAAGCGAGAAGTATCATGAAGACACCTGAGGTGTAATACCAACACCAATCTAAAGGACCGATATTGCACGAGTTGCTTGTGGATATTGATGCATTTAACACAAGAGCCTTGTGATATAAATTCATGCATAAAGCAGCAATTCATTTTGATGTGCGCCCTGCGTCCCCGACGCATACATTTTTGATGGGACGCAAACTTTAATTAATTACGAGTCTGCCAGACGCAAAATTTACGTCACCGTTTACACTGTTTCCGGTCATTGTGACTGCATGTTGATAGATTAGCTCATGACAGTAAAACTTACTGCACTAGAGTTTCGAGATTTTGTTGCCAAATTAAGGGAATTACATTCTATAAGACAAGTTATTAAATAGACATTATATAATTCCATTTGACAAGAGCAACACAAACAGAAAGTTATATGTTTTCAATCATAAACCTCAAAACATATAATATTACAGTGTTTTACCTATAAATATTTATGGGACTCGTTAAATTTAGCTTGGACTCATTGCTTTGAAATATGCGAGTCCCATGGACTCAAAAAATCAAATTTCAAAACGAATCACTCATAACGGTCAGGATTGTTTCAAATTCTCCCAGCTACAGATGTGAACAAAATCACCATATCAATATCCAACAAGAGGGCCCAAAGGGCCCTAGGTCGCTCAACTGTTGCACATTGGTCTAGGTATCAGTACAAATGACATTCTGACCATATTTCATTAAGTTTGGATCAAAACACTTTTTTAACAGGGGTCTGTAGAGTGAGCACAAGATTTTTCTAAGATTTGACCTAGTGACCTAGTTTTTGACCCCACATGACCCAGTTTTTAACTTGACCTAGATCTTATGAAGAACAACATTCTGACCAAGTTTCATGAAGATTGGATCAAAACGGTGACCTCTTGAATGAACACAAGCTTTTTCTAAAACTTGACCTAGTGACCTAGTTTTTTACCCACATGACCCAGTTTCGAACTTGGCCTAGATTTTATGGAGACAAACATTTTGGCCAGGTTTCATGAAGATTTGATCAAAACAGTGACCTCTGCAGTGAACACAAGGTTTTTCTAAGATTTAACTTAGTGACCTAGTTTTTGACCCCACATGACCAAGTTTCGAACTTGGCCTAGATTTTATGGAGAACAACATTCTGGTCAGGTTTCAAGAAGATTTGATCAAAACGGTGACCTCTGGGGTGAACACAATGTTTTCTAAGATTTGACCTAGTGACCTAGTTTTTGACCCCACCGGTGACCTCTGGAGTGAACACAAGGTTTTTCTAAGATTTGACCTAGTGACCTAGTTTTTGACCCCATCTGACCCAGTTTCGAACTTGGTCTAGATTTTATAGAGAACAACATTCTGACCAAGTTTCATGAAGATTGCATCAAAACTGTTGCCTCTAGAGTGAACACAAGCCAATTGACGGACGACGGACGGACGACGAGTGATCACAAAAGCTCACCTAGTCACTATGTGACAGGTGAGCTAAAAAGTGTAACTTCATTATTTTCTTTACTTTAGAATGGAATACTGTATTATACATTACCTGTTAATATATTCTGGAAGGCTGTCTCAACGTTTGTGGAATCTAACGCAGATGTTTCAATAAACGACAAAGTATTTCTCTCTACAAAATAAACATTGAAATTTGGTCAACCAATAATACAAGATTCTACCGAGTCCAGTTAGGTTAAGAATACAGTGACTCAGCGATAGAATCTACTATTACAGTTTAAAACAAATTTTAAAGGCTTATAAATACAAACATGTTTGTATTATTTCAAATCTTAAATAAACTCTACCTGCTCTAGCAATGTTCTTTTTGGTACACAGTTATCACCCATGTCACTGTCAAAATGTCCTAACTGGACTGTACTGAGACTCAGGCATAATGCCTAATCTTGACAATTAACAGATCTATGCATTGGGTGCTATTAGCAAATGTCCTAGAAATGAGTTGCAGCTCTGTTTAAGTGTCATTCGTACATACTGCCAGACTTATACTCAGTTCAAACATTGTTCTAATGGAAAATTTAGCTGATTAAACTTCAAATGACTTTATTAATTGTCACCAAACAACTTTCTTTTTCTACAGAAAATTACATTCTTTCGAATATCTATTTCATCGAATCTGGATCATTTTGGAATTTCTAAACTCTATTATAGGCCTAACCCCTGTAAAAACAGAATTTTCAGGATTTTTAGAACCCCTATTAAAATCTGAACATACCTGCATAAGCTTTAGCCTCATCAGTGGGTACTGCTCGTAAATGTCGTAAATCACTCTTGTTACCCACAAGCATTATCACAAAATTATTATCAGCGTGATCGCGTAGTTCCTTTAACCATCGTTCTACATTTTCGTATGTTAGATGTTTTGCGATATCGTAAACTAGCAATGCACCGACAACAATGTTAACATGCGGGTCGGGATCAGGTTGTTGTCTCCGTACCATATCGGGTCTACAATGTTATCAGGCAGGTCAGGATCAGGTCATTGTCTCCATATCATATGTATATAATGTTATAAGGCAGGTCATGATCAGGTTATTGTCTCCGTACCTTATTAGGTATATAATGTTTCCAGGCGGGTCAGGATCAGGTCATTGCCTCCGTACCATATGTATATAATGTTATAAAGCAGGTCGGGATCAGGTTATTGTCTCTGTACCATATCAGGTATATAATGTTTCCAGGCGGGTCAGGATCAGGTCATTGTCCCCTTACCATATCAGGTCTATAATGTTACCAGGCAGTACAGGATCAGGTCATTGTCCCTATACCATATCAGGTCTATAATGTTACCAGGCAGTACGGGATCAGGTTATTGTCTCCGTACCATATCAGGTCAATAATGTTACCAGGCAGTATGGGATCAGGTTATTGTCCCCTTACCATATCAGGTCTATAATGTTACCAGGCAGTACGGGATCAGGTTATTGTCCCCTTACCATATCAGGTCTATAATGATACCAGGTAGTGCGGGATCAGGTTATTGTCTCCGTACCATATCAGGTCTATTATTTTACCAGGCAGTACGGGATCAGGTTATTGTCTCCTTACCATATCATGTCTATAATGTTACCAGGCAGTACGGGATCAGGTTATTGTCTCCGTACCATATCAGGTCTATAATGTTACCAGGCAGTACGGGATCAGGTTATTGTCGCTGTACCATATCATGTCTATAATGTTTCCAGGTGGGTCAGGATCAGGTTATTGTCTCCGTACCATATCAGGTCTATAATGTTACCAGGCAGTACGGGATCAGGTTATTGTCGCTGTACCATATCATGTCTATAATGTTTCCAGGTGGGTCAGGATCAGGTTATTGTTTTTGTACCATATAATGTCTATAATGTTACCAGGCGGGCGTGGATCAGGTTATTGTCTCTGTACCATATCAGGTCTATAATGTTACCAGGCAGTACGGGATCAGGTTATTGTTTCTGTACCATATCATGTCTATAATGTTTCCAGGCGGGCGTGGATCAGGTCATTGTCTCCGTACCATATCAAGAATATAATTTAACATTAACGGGTGGTTGAACGACTTAACTGCTGAAAACAGCTCTGAATATATTAGGAGTGTATGGAGTAACGTGTTAGACAACTTACTTCATACCCTTCAGTCTCCTCCTCAGCCGGTTTTTCTCCTGTTGATTTTTTTATGAGTAGCAACTCTCATACCTCCAACTTTCACTGAAATTAAAGAAAAAGTCAATATTAAAGTTTTATTTAACCAGTTTGTTTAGGCTGCTAAGAGTGTTAACAAGGTGTTTTTAAGATTTGACCCTGTGACCTAGTTTTTGACCCAGTTTTGAACTTTACCTTTATTTTTAATAGAGGCAAACAACGTGACCAAGTTTACACGAGGACCCAAAGGCCCATAGGTTGCTCACCTGTCTAAATTACTTTATTAGGTAACTCACCAACGTCGGGTCCCAAGTCCCAAGTGAAAAAGCAGGAGGGCCTACTATAGTTTGCTATTTTATTTTCAGTGAAATAACTGACTACACAATGAAAGTACTTGTTCAACAAGGCAAGCCATCTTTCACCATGTGTACAGTAAATAGTAAATGTTATTTCACTGCAGGAACAGTAAGATGAATTTGAATCCCCAAGATAGGCAGTGCCTCAGTTCATATTAGTACTGTTAGATGCATCGGGGATTTTACAGTACTCAGTAGGCTTACTATAGTTACAGTAAAACTTCGTTCAGACGAGCATCGATATTACGAGCACCCGGCTTATTTTGATCAATTTCATAAATTCGTAAATACTTGGCCATAAGTCGCATGCAGCCATAAGTCGCAGGGGGACTTTTGAATAAAAAATCAAGGTTTTCGTCTAAACTCTTTCATAAGTCGCATGTATAGTTTTCAATTTTTGTGAAAGCTGAAATCATGTGCCCATTGTCGTCGGGGGGAAATGTGGTGATTTTCAGATAAAGTCGGGAGGAATGTGGTGATTTTCAGATAAAATCGGGAGGAATTTGTGGTTTTTCAGATAAAATCGGGAGGAGTGTAGTAATTTTCAGACAAAGTTGGGGGGAATGTGCTCATTTTCAGATAAGGTTGAGGGGAATGTGGTCATTTTCAGATAAAGTTAAGGGGAATTTGGTCATTTTCAGATAAAGTAGAGGGGAATGTGGTAATTTTCAGATAAAGTTGGGGGGAATGTGGTCATTTTCAGACAAAGTTCGGGGAATGTGGTCATTTTCAGATAAAGTTGCGGGGAATGTGGTCATTTTCAGATAAAGTTGGGGGGAATGTGGTCATTTTCAGATAAAGTTGGGGGAATGTGGTCATTTTCAGATACAGTTTGGGGAATGTGGTCATTTTCAGATAAAGTTGGGGGGGAATGTGGTCATTTTCAGATAAAGTTGGGGGAATGTGGTCATTTTCAGATAAAGTTGGGGGAATGTGGTCATTTTCAGATAAAGTTAAGGGGAATGTGGTCATTTTCAGACAAAGTTGCAGGGAATGTGGTCATTTTCAGATAAAGTTGGCAGGAATGTAGTGATTTTCTGACAAAGTTGGAATGTTACTGGCTCTGTTACTTGTTAAAAAGTGTCTTTCATTGGGGCAGAATTGTTTTACGTTTTTTGGTAAACTTATCCCATAAGTCGTGGGACTTATCACTGAGTATTTACAGTACTTGTTTCACACCGACGAATTTGCTAAATGTATGATGTATACTTATATCACACCGCTAAGTCGAGCTCCCAGTATATTTCGATCATTTGGCTTGTCCCGATAAGTCCTGGAGATAACGAGGATTTACTGAATAATATAGAACAGCTCCTGGATGCATGTACATCAAATTGTTACATTCTTATAGAGGCGTGTGATTAAATGGTTGTGCAGTTAAGCCGGGATGAGCCATATGTAAATAAGTCCCGATTTGACATCCCGGTAGAACAAACAGGGGCGAACCGTGTCGAAACAGGGAAGCAACCGGCTAACAGCCCTAGTCGTTTTAAAATGTTTGATAAAATCAGGGGTCACGGGGCACCAGGAAGATATCGAGAACCGTCTTAATCTGAGAAATACCGGGACAGACACCGCCAAGGCTTTACGGCAACGACCATATCTCTACCGTATGCCTACGGTGATAAACTGTAGCTTACCGGGTGTGGGTGTGATAAGGACTACGAGAAAGCAAGCTGGGTCCTTGTAATGAATGGTGTAGCCTTTATAACGTCCGCGCAAGGGTATGGACCGAATCAGCCCCAGATGCTAGCAGAGTTGCTTCAATGCTTATAATAAATTATACGGCAGGCAGAGTCGTAGTTCCGTCATGGTTAAGATTATCCCCGCGCATCCAGCTTCGTCAATAAACACATTCGAGTACACATTCGTCAAAATATAATTGATACATGCAGTTATACACATTTTATTTACATTCTAGGACGGGCATTGTTTCAAAACGATTAGCGTTTTTTGTAAAATTGAAACCGGTTACTCCTTGTAATCGAATCGTGTCTGATTAACTGAGTAATCATCCCGGTCCTAATCTGAAGTGATTGGCAACCTAGCGAGAAATGATGCTGTTTGCACCTTTCCCCTAGCTTATAGTGGTCAGCGGAATAGTGCCGATGTACATCAACCGGGACCAAATCTGGGCATTTTTGTGGCGCTACCCTCATTGACCATAATAGCAATTAACATACTAAAACCGGGTTTGAAAATGTAGACAAATGATATTTGACTTGATGTGTGCAAAGGTGGGTGGGGAATGTCAACAAACATGATTAATTTGCAAGTTCAGCAACAAACAATCCTCATTTTAACTCATTGTGTGTACAGACATTATATTTGCATTGCACTGTGAATCATCCAGTCCATAATTGACTCAAAACCATAAAAACAAGACTCTGGTAGCATTTCAAGCATCACAGTCAACTTTCGGTTTCAATTGCGGAAATTGCATGTCCGAACATCAACGAAATTTAGCAATGACAGACAACAAAAGCATTGCTTACCTCTGAATAAAAGCTTTATAACTCAATATCAACCAGATCAAACCAATATCAGCGTTATTCCTCATCATAAAACATTTACACGCAACATACTAAAGGCATGTTCAACCAACCCGCCATTTTTAAGCAAGTGTAAAACCCGGGACACTCGTTTATCTCGAAGTAAAATTATAGAACCCACAGAACCCTAAATAACTTTTTTATTTATGGATATATTTTAAATGTTTTAGTCTCAGATTAAAGGTGATGCTAACCCCTTTCTAAATATGTGATTAATACATTGTTTATGTAGATATAATTTTACTAAAAATTTACATGCCTCGGAACTCAACTTAACCCACGGAACTCTTAACTTTATTTGCTTATTTATTCAAATCATTATAGTCACATATTAAACCTGGCCATAACCACTTTCAGTAACAATAAATAACTTTGTTTGTTATTATATGGTATATAATTGTGAAATTATAGCCGTGAAATATTACAGAATATAATTTATTTTTTTTCCCAAAAATTTACAGAACCCACGGAACTCTGAAGAAATAATTACACGCTTTCTGAGTATATAAAAATATGTTATTAATTTTACATTCAGACGGACGGACGGACAAATAAACAAACAACGAATACTTCACTAAGATACCAGCAATTGCTATAAATACTTATTACTTGAAGAGGCGTTCCCTGTAACTTTAATCGTTCAAATCGATTCAGGAATATTATACATTAAATGAGAATCATTGTTGCTTAAACTCCTCAAAATTTCAACAAAAAGCTCCCACTGATTACCGAGAAAATAATGAAAACATATTTCCGTAGCGAGCCAAAATAGTCACGAGTTGTTTCTCTTTGACCACATAATAATAAATCGCTGGAAGCGATAAATTATTATTGGTGACTAAAATTTATTTTTGACATTATAGAGACATATTTGCGCACACTTTCTTCTGAAAAATTATGATAATTGACAGTGCTTTGTACATTTTAAATAGCTCGTTTAATGTGATAGTAGAGAAAAATATGCTAGTTATAGGGAATGCCTCTTTAAATGTCGCTCTAAGTAAAAGCAATCAGTCCTACCACCGGATCAAATCACTATATTGTTATAGTTCGTGTTAACATTTTGACTGTTGAATCAACCGTTTTGAACTGTTTTAACTGTGTTTATATTCATACTGTGAATTTAATATTAATTCATTATAGAGAAATGCGTCGATACCTGGAATTTACCGGAACTGAACTGAACTGGCGTCACATTTCCCATGTGTACACTGTGAATGAATTTACTAGTGTTGAAGAAACTAAGAAATATGCCAAAATATAAAAATAAGAACGCATAGTATAATATATATCTATAGACTAAAGCTAAAGTCACATGACCTCAGAAGCAACTATTTTGACTGCCATGGTCATTCCAACACATGATCTGCCGACATCTATACACTACATGTACTTCTACTGCCCTAGCTATACATGTTGAAATACATTGAATATTCATTCCAGAAAACTAACTGCACTGGGCGGGCCCCTCTGACAGAACTAAGAACTCACAGTTCAACTAAATACATTCAGGCCACACCACACCACACCACACCACACCACACCACACCACACTGTTTGGCGCATCGCATCGACAATTCTTCTTTTTCCACAACTAACACCTAGCTGTAACCAACCTACCTACCCTCAATGAATATCATATTCCAATTACCTCCTAGCCTAACTACAAGGGAGATCACTGTGTTCAAGTCACACCCATACATTTAGTGTACTGTCACCCCAAAACTGCGCCAAAATTTGACAGCTCAGCTTAGTCCGCAGTTCCTTCCCCTTGCCACTACGCTGAAGTAAGCACAATCGGGAACCAGACTAAGCTCGATCAGCATTCCCTATTTTCGTATTTCCTTTAACACACTACCCACCAATTATCGCTCCAAAACAATCCATTCCAATACTTATCAAATCCATAAAGCCCTACAAAACACAAAAAATACAAATATTCCCCAGTTTGACCGGGTCCATTCCATATGCGGCTACAAATATCTTGTCAATTTCACTTCTTAATCCACTCTGCTGCTGCTGCACAGGGGACGTAACGGTGTAATCACGATAATGATAATTCTGGGTATAGAGCAGAACACCGGCCCTGTTGGTCATGATTTCAGTAGATACTTAGTTTGGTATTTTATCATAGCACAAAGTAATTGGTCAACTAGGAACACGCCAACAAAAATGGTCATACTTTATCTTGAATTATATTTCTCTGCATTGTTTGCATTTTCGTTTGACTCAAGTAATGCATTTGGTTGCTGTTGTTAAGAATTTGAGCTCTGTGTTAAACCGATATAGTTCAATTTCAGATAGTCATATGTGGTTCAAATAACCTGACTGTTTAGCGAACTGTTTGTGAATTCATATCATATGTAAGCAAAGCAACGAGAGACCTGTTGAACGTCTCCTGAATTTTTACCATTGAAATTGTTCACTAAATCTAAGTAATGTTGTCTCAATATATCCTAATTTGCAGGCTAAATGGCGTACATTGATCATTATACTGTTCACTTTACCATTAATTGATCTCGAATCTTGGACTCATATATTCATGTCACACTGTTCACAATATATGTAACGCTACATGAGAGACCAGGTTTGCTCTCAAACTTGACCACCTATATCACTCTTAGAAATAAAAGCTGCTCCACGGAACATCATGTTATGATTAATATTAATATTGATTAAACTAATTATGTCAATTAAAATAGATTTGCAGGTTTGTTTGTTCACATAAGTTGCATATTTGATAAATATTTCTGCTTAGTAATTCGTTGTTTAATGATATTGGGCATTTTTTTGATGATATTTTGTCTAGTTTTCATTCATTGTCGACTTTAAGCCTAGGTAACCAGCGTATGTGTATATCTTTGAAAACGTTTGATAAAGTCAATTCAAGCTTTTGATTGATCAGTTTTCAAAACGAAAGCATCTGAATGGTCGACCATCACCTTACCACTAAATTGAATGCGATTGTATTTTTGTTGAGTTAGTTATGATGACTGTAAATATCTAGTTAAGCATGAATACAGACAGGTCGTTCATTTATTTAATGTTTCATTTTATTCTCAACTGTATATTCTATATGATTGTGTCATTTCTTTTGTTTTTGTTAAAAGGAACTGATTGTCCCGTGATCATTGAAGGTTTCTTTTTGTTCGCAAGCCTGTGCACTTCAGTTCTTACCAAGACAACTCTATGTCATTTCCATCAACAACTTAAACCTCCAAATACGCTTCTTTTTATCCTGATTTTGAAATGTTTTTACCACTTTTCGTAAGTTGTGAAAATTTGGATCAAGGATAAAAAAGGAGCATACACAGTGGTCAGAATTTGATACATTATAACTTGTAGATTGTTGTTGGCTAATCCTGGAGTTGTGATTGGAAAGATACACAGTCATTCGTGAATAGAGAGATCTAAAAATGTTCATTGTCGGGTATATCACCTGATACCTTGGTTTTAAAGTCTAGTACCCCCTGGTCTATGTTAACAGTAGCACACTAAATGGCCCCTTGTATCTATAGACCTTATTTGAATAAAAACTTTATATTCAAATCTTGTTGACATCTGAATAAAACAAAACCATGCTAAATAAAAACTTAATGTTTCTTTATTTTATGTGACACGATTTCATTGTAATTTCTTTATTCTTGGTGTTATAAAGATAATTAATTGTACCAAAAACTGTTTTTGTATCATTTTGGTGGAATACACTGAATCTTAAGATTGTCTGTATTTATGTTAAACTAAGAACATTAAATAAAGTTTTAAATATGTACAGAAATGTTTCAGGGCTTATTTTTAAATACACCCTATATTTGCCCGATATAGACGGACTTTCCAGTGACCGTGTAATCGGTGCACCGCTGATATAATCTTGCTGATCCAGATGGACACCTATTAGGTCACAAACCACTAAATAAATGTGTTCTTTAATTAACTCAATGTAAAGTTACAATAGTCAGTCCCAGGTTGATACATGTTAAAGTCTATGGCCAGGTGGCAGACATATATCAATGAAAAGAAGGGGCTACCAGCTTTAAGAAAATACCAAAAAAACAGGGGGTCACGTATCATTTAAGAAAAATGTTGTCCGCTAGTGGTGATATTTTCAGTCGCGCGGACCGACCAAATCCGGGTTTTACCCTACCCTACTTTCGCTTTGGTATTTTATGTAAAATAAAACAGTTTCAATACATCACATACATGTATACAAAGCCTGTGAACCCAATGAGATGATTCCAGTTCCACCTTGTCAAAGCATACTACCATTTAAACACAATCACAAGTTTATTTAGGGACTACTTGAGTGTATCCTATTTTGGTTCGCGGAGGCATTTAGTGGTTTGTAACCTATTATGGGATTCACATTCTTGTAGATGCATTGTGGGATACACATTCCTGTAGATGCATTGTGGGATACACATTCCTGTAGATGCATTGTGGGATACACATCATTCTTGCAGATGCATTGTGGGATACATATTCCTGTAGATGCATCATTAGATACACATTCATGTAGATGCATTATGGGATACACATTCATGTAGATGCGTTATGGGATACACAATGGGATACACATTCTTGTAGATGCATTATGGGATACACATTCTTGTAAATGCATTATGGGATACATATCCTTGCAGGTGCATTATGGGATACATACCCTTGTAGAAGCATTATGGGATACATATTCTTGTTAAAGCATCATGGGATACATATCCTTGTAGATGCATTATGGGATACACATTCTTGTTAATGCATTATGGGATACATATCCTGGTAGATGCATTATGGGATACACATTCTTGCAGATGCATTGTGGGATACATTATTGTAGATGAATTATGGGATACACGTTATTGTAGATGAATTGTGGAATACATATTCTTGTAGATGTATTGTGGGATACATATTCTTGAAGATGCATTATGGACGAGTTTAAACTAACACAACAACAAAGACAGTGTACAGTTTAGCAATCTTTATGTACAATCATAAATATATTATCACTTAACGTTATACATTGATTTTATCTCACAGTTTGCAAGCATTAAAAGTTGAAGTATAAAATGATACACAAACTCAAAACTTACAAAGATGACAAAATTATACGACAGAAAATGTGCGATATTTGTTCCTATACTTGTCGCGCAAATGTTAGAACAATCACTCCTTCCTCAGTTGACATATAAAGATAATTCTATATAATAGGTGCCAAATTGAAACCGGGACACCACGCAAACATTTGTATTCAGGATTACACAGTATTGTTTTAGTATCAAGACAACCCGTTTGACAATTGAAAACGAATCATATAGGAATTGAATATTGAGATTGAATTAAGACTTTTGCGCTTTAGAGACTTGCTATATAATTATTTTCAATTATTATTAATCAATTAAGAGCAATCATAATTAATCATGATTTCAAGGTGCGGTCTTGTTCATTGTATAAAATTGATCAACGGTAATTGTACAAGCTAGCGGTATACTCCAGAGAAGACCCCAACTTTACAATCAATTTCACAGTTACCCAGAATGAGGGATGAAATGAAAATACCTTCTACGCAACATGGACGCGGCGACATAATGTATAAGCATATGAAAACTATACAGACAGAACATATATATAATTATCAAGTTATCACAATGGAAACAATGCAAGGAACAGTAGTAGATGTCTACTAGATGATATTGTATTACAGATATATAACAATATACATAGAGCCATACTCAACCAACAACACAACCTATCTTACATACACTTTCTCACCATATACTCTCATACTCTTATACATAACACAAAGTCATGTCAACTGCCAGGCCTAGTAAATTTCAGGCTTGTGTCTGATTTCAGGTTTTTGAATCCTGAAATTTTCCTTCTTTGTTCAAATTGAAAAGTGGAATTTCAGGCTGTGGAACCAGGGGTTTCAGGCTTGAGAATGATTGCTTATTACCAGGCCTGACATCACATGAAAACCACTAGGTATTCAAAGAAGGCCTAATCTCTGTTGAAACTAGCTGACAACTCGGCTTCAATTTTGAACCAGCACACTCAAAATCCCTGGTTCACCAACTTCATGTGTGAAATTGTGCATTTATAAACAATATGTAATCATACCTATTCAATCAATTGTTCGGTGACACCAGCGATACAACAATATAGACAACTGCCATTGAACTTAATTCATGATGTAAGTGTTTAATAGTACATATATTGTTAGTGATAGCTCACAGTGTCCTGCTCCTACTATGTCAACAAATCATACCAGGTTGTCTCAAAGTATGGCCGTACATGTTGTAGCAAATATCGTGTGAAATCAACAAAGTGTTCAACAAGGCATTAATGATGCACCAACTTATGTTAAATTTTGTAGCAGAGAAATTTTCTAGCACTTTCATAATTTGATCAGTGATTATAATTTACACATTGAACATTTGTATAAAGCATTTGAAGCATAGTCAAGTTGGAATGTATAACTTTAAACAGTAGAATTAGGATTTTCAAAGCGGGAAAAGTTTCCACAGTCTCTTAGTTAGTTCCAGGTGGCAAATATACTTGAACAATAACTACTTACAGAGAAATTAGTAAAATAACGATATGCTAGCATATTATTTATATATTTGAATACAAAATTCAAGATATCTGTTGACAGCCAAAACGCTAAGAATGTGAGAAAACAATAAATACAGAAACTTACTTAAGCCCCATAAATACACTTCCGTAATCACATATAAAGGCATTCTTCAATTAAATTTCAATAAAGCAACATGAATGAACATGTGAGAAAAACATAATAGAAGAATATAAATCTGTCAATAAAACAGAGAAATACATTACATGTTGCCTTTTTGTATACACATGACATTATTTATACAACAATAAGGCCCCTCAAAAAATTCATGTTTAGGGCAACCCCGACCATATATCGGTTTTTATTTTAACTTTTATTCCTTGACTATCTGTTACAACTTACAGTACAGATGCAAAAGATTAATAAAGTATACAATTAGACCAAAATAATTGATATGGCGATCCAGGAAATGTGCTCAAATAGGGTAGACAGCAAGAATTTGTTTAATTTTTCAAATTTAACTTGTACTGAACTATGAGCATTCTGTATTGACTAACAGTGAAATGCCAAAAAGATTTAGGGAAAGAGAAAAAGGGTCAGTACTAGAACCGCAATATCAATGTTCTGGTCTGATCAACACAAACTCATAGCATTCCTACTTAGCATTTTCGGACAGTTGCCCTAAACGCTCAAGTTTTTGCTGGGCCTTAACACAAAAGTTTTCCCACAGGTTGTTGTCACCAAGAGATAAGCTTGAGTTATCCCCGCGACACTGACAACAACAATACCCTCCCATATTTCACTATGCACAGTTCCACACCAGCATACATTCTCCCGAGTCTCTTATATCACGTGTTTGTACATTATAACTCCCGCTCTCAAACATTGCAGCACGATTTTTTACTTGTTACGTTATTGTCCGTGGGAGCGACTGTTATAGTTTGTACATTATTACTAGGGGAATTGTCATCGTCCGGGTTATCCTTTATTTGTTTTTGTGAAACTATTTTGTATATTTCTGAAAATAGAAAAATCAACCATAAGAAATATTTTGTTTCTCTGTTATCAAAGAGGGGGAGGGGATGTTCATAAGGTTATCTTTAGAATTTAAATATGCTTGGAGAATTTGACACGATTCTCGACCTTCTATCATTATAATTTAATAGCAGAGAATTTGTCTATATTTATAATCCCGGGTGTATGCTTTCTTCATAAGCGAGAAGTATCATGAAGACACCTGAGGTGTAATACCAACACCAATCTAAAGGACCGATATTGCACGAGTTGCTTGTGGATATTGATGCATTTAACACAAGAGCCTTGTGATATAAATTCATGCATAAAGCAGCAATTCATTTTGATGTGCGCCCTGCGTCCCCGACGCATACATTTTTGATGGGACGCAAACTTTAATTAATTACGAGTCTGCCAGACGCAAAATTTACGTCACCGTTTACACTGTTTCCGGTCATTGTGACTGCATGTTGATAGATTAGCTCATGACAGTAAAACTTACTGCACTAGAGTTTCGAGATTTTGTTGCCAAATTAAGGGAATTACATTCTATAAGACAAGTTATTAAATAGACATTATATAATTCCATTTGACAAGAGCAACACAAACAGAAAGTTATATGTTTTCAATCATAAACCTCAAAACATATAATATTACAGTGTTTTACCTATAAATATTTATGGGACTCGTTAAATTTAGCTTGGACTCATTGCTTTGAAATATGCGAGTCCCATGGACTCAAAAAATCAAATTTCAAAACGAATCACTCATAACGGTCAGGATTGTTTC